>WIQG01000584.1:0-60012 GCA_014925785.1 Mycena galopus ATCC 62051 | reverse complement strand
AATCTGGACTTGGTGCTGCTGTGTCTCGACGAGACCATTGACGACGGGTGCGTCTACCGGGTGCGTCCCGTATTCCTTTCTCCGACTAATGCTCGGGCAGAATCATCGTCGACACGGACCCAGCTGCCATTGCCTCGCGCGTTAGCCGGCCGCGGCCAGATATGACGGAGATCGTCATCAACGAGCAGTCGATCATGAACGCGTACCAAACAGTGAAGGAGAGGGTGGTCCAGAGAATAGGACAGCTGTAGTGCTTTTATAGAGACGCGTATTCACTTTCATTTCTTGTACTCGACCTGTGTTTTCGCTGAGGCGCCTAGCGTGCGCTCAATCAACTGTGGCCGCAGTCTACGCGAGACACGAGATCCCCAGGTCTTTGATGTCAGGAGATGACCAAAAGCGACTTCAGTTAACGGGAAAGGAATTTGTGGGGATGAAGGGAGTGTACGTGGTAAGTGCCTCCGACATCCAAGTTTGAATCAGACACCAGCGTGCACAAAGAAGTCAATTAATATGGGGACGAGAAGGATTGCTTGGGCCTAGCGGACGAAATCTCATTCATAGTATGAGAAGGCTGGAATTCAGGCAGCAGTTCATTCAAGCGCGATAGCCTACTCTGGAGCACGCCAGCCAGAACTCCTTCCCGCCGACCTCACTCCAGCCCACGGGTCCCAAATCACATTCTGCACAGATGAGAAGCTTCATCTGTGGGGCTGAATCGAGAGATAAAAATCGGGCCCTTCGCGGATGAATAAGAACAGCCATACCAGTAATAAGCGGCTTTGAGAACCCAATATTCTCAAATTCCATGGGGGACGGCGCTACCAACCACCAGTGGGTCAACGCAGGAGGTTCGGGCATCGGCGCGAGGAGCGATGGGGTGCGGTCCGCGGGCTCCATCTGACTGGTCTACATACGCACATAATGCGGGTGGAGGAGAGCGCGTACCTGAACGCTAGGCTTCTCAACGAGCTTACCAACACCGGTGCGGAGAATTATGCTTCCGCACTCGGGACGCGGGCAAAGGAGATCGTACTTGTTGACCTGGAAATCTGACTCGGCCATGCTGACTTCAGTGACCCCGCCGGAAAACGACTCGAGGGGGCGCGAGATGGGTCTATTATTCGATGGACGCAGAAGCGCCTCCATAACACCAGGAGGCATTGACTCGGTCGCAGAGGTCGAAGAGGTGGAGGGGTCAGACATTTCGATTCGGAGAGCAATAACGAGCGCTGTGATGAGCGTTCTAGTGAGATAGCCTCGGAGCAGCAGCACAGCCACCGAACTTCCTTACTTCCAACTCTCACCGGGAACTCATTTGGAAGGCTTTCCCTATTGTGAATTCAGGAACCTATGCTTAAGTCCTATAGCATGCGCCCACTGACATACCTGTACTCCTCGTGTCGCGCCGTTCCGAAACCCGCGTCGCCTGACCTAAATGTGTCGCACGTCGTTTCGAGTCTTCTCATTGACTTAAATTCTCCTGGATTCGTTCTGTCAAGGAAATCCAGACGACATGGCTACCTCTCTCTGCCTGTGTGTGCTGACATTGTCGAGGCTCTTCTTGCCTGCCATGAGCAACGACGGCACCGGTTTCGACGTGCAGCCCTTTCGCGTCGATTTAACGCATGAAGTTCCCCACATGATGGCACTCGTACAGAATACGCGACTTCCTGGTACAACTTTATATCCTGCCGCGGGTATTGAGTTTGGAATCGAGTTGGACTTTCTGCGCGACCTACAGACGAAATGGCTGGATGATTTCAACTGGACGAAGCAGGAGGCCGCGTTAAACGAGTACGGTGCTTCTTTCCTTCGTGGTTCCCCTGAACCAATCGCCCCAGACTTCCCCAGTTCACCGCAGAAATTGAGGGTCTGACGGTTCATTTTGTGCACGCCAAATCCGCAGAACCTGACCGGATCCCACTGCTTATGATGCATGGTTGGCCTGGTAAACATACTTACAACAGTTTTTGTTACCGTCATTCTCACTTGTCTTATTCCAGGCTCATTCCAAGAGTTCCTACCCGTCGTGAAACCGTTGACTGAACTGTGGACGAGTCCGACCGGCAAACGAATATCATTCGACGTTGTTGTCCCTTCCCTACCTGGCTTTCTCTTCTCTTCTCCACCTCCTCAGAATTGGACCACCAATGATACCGCGCGTATTTTCAACACCCTCATGGTCAAGGTCCTCGGTTATTCACAATATGCCTTACATGGCACGGACAGGGTATATTTACAGTCGAGTTCGTTCTTTGTAGCTTAGACCATTTCCAGGGCTCGATAATCGGCTATACTTTATACAATTCGTTCAACACCAGTGTCCGTGCGGTCAACCTGAAGTCCATCCCTTTCGTCGCCCCAACTCCGGCCGAGATCGCGGCGGCAAATATTACCCTGTCCGATATCGCAAAGGTGACAGAGCAGCGTACGGTGGATTACCGAGCTGCGGGGATGGGATATTTCACAGAGCAGACGTTCAAGGTATTTATTTTCTCGCCCTGAAGCTCGATGCTGCTCCGAGTCAACCACCTCGACAGCCTAACAGCATTGGTCTCGCTCTCTACGACAATCCTGTCGGCCAGTTGGCCTGGATCGGCGGCAATATTCAGCTTTGTACGACTATTAATTACTCATTGGATGACCGCCCCAGCTCACTGTGCTCCAGGGTCCGACCCACGCGCTGGAACACCCCCCTCTGTGCTGACCCACGAGACTTTGCTGACGATGGTTTCGCTATATTACCTGACGCAGACTTTCCAGTCCTCTGTGTGGCTATACGCTCAGAACCCCAACGCATTCTCGGCAGACTACGTCAAGCCAGCGACTGACGCGCCAATGGTGTTCAGCCTGTTCGAGTTCGATCTCATGCTTTGGCCAAAGGAATACGTAGAGCAAGCAAGCAACTTGGTTCTCTACAAAGGTGCGGAATAAATATTACAAGGACCGCCTCTGAATTTTGGTCAAGAGCACAATTTTGGAGGCCATTTTGCGGGCTTGGACAATCCGCCTGCCGTTATTGGGGACCTTCATGACCTAGGACTGTATTTTGAGCCTTGAACAAAGTCTCAACAAACCCTTATTTGAACGTTCAAGCCGAATTCCTATATTTCGATTTATCGTATTTCCCGCTTTCTCGAACTACCTACCTCGAAGAAATACAAGCGAACTGGACAACGGTTCAAATGCAATCACCCTTTGCGGTTTGGTTTTCTTCCCACCGACCACGGCGATCACCGTGAAAAGTGATTTGGTCGTCGATCATACTTGTGGTCCAAGCGCGAATCCTCAAAAAAAAAAAGATTGAAGAGAACTGTGAAAATTTGACGCTTGTGGTGTGTTCTTGCCTGTTACAGTGGGAGAGAGAAGCTGCGCCTCGAGGTGATTAAAAAGACCCAAATAACTCCGCGAACGCAATTTCAAACTCCTCAAAGGGATCTTGATACCTCTCAAAGGATCTGATACCTCGAAAGCAACGTTGTGGGTGCCCTAGCCCTGCCTCAAGGCAAATATAGCGAACAAAGGTATAATAGAGCAACTTGGGACGAGTGTCTCAGATTATTCGCCATGTCGACGCCTGGATCTAACCGCAACAAGAAATACGAGGACCGGCGTAGCAAGCAGTCCACAGAAACCGTCACCTGTACGCCATGACCCGCCAATCCGGTCCCTCCCTTCTGACTAATTTACAGTCAATCTGGATACGACCGGATGGTCAACCGAGCAACACAGGAGAGCCTCCGAATATCAAGGCAGCTTCACCAATCCGTTTCCTCTCGGAAGCTACGACCTCGGCGGAGCGATACCTTCCGGTCCGTTGGACGTACGAATGGGAAACATGGGGCCGGTACCTGAACCGCGGTCTTCCAGTGATTGCTTTGTCCCTCATACCTTGCTTTCTTGTGTCTCACTTCTTTTCAAGGTCGGCATCACAAATCTTCGTACTCCGCGGCCTTCTCTGCGGTACCCGTTCCCGGAACCTACGGTACGGCGATTTGTCCTCCCTCCTCAACGAATCTGAACATATCGCAGATGGTGGTTCCGTTAAACGCACACCGACCCCAATGAGCTCCCCGAGGACGAGCCACTTTCCCGCAGAGCTTGGAGGACGTTCCCGTACGTTATTAACCATGTTATGTCTAACCCGTCTAACCTGTCTCTGAAGCAACACCGAACCCCTCACAACAACACAGTTATCAAACTGCACAGACGGTCCCGCGCTCGCCAGACGGGGTCACGGGTCATCGCATGTCGATGTCGATGGCGATGTAAGTGCTTCTAGCTTCGTGGACCCGCATGATATTGAATGTCGCGTCGATTTACAGGTCGCAGAGACCACCTTCTTCCGGTATGTCACCTGCTCTTTTTTCCGCTCGAAATTGTAACCCAAGCCGTTGTCGCAGTTCATCCCCAACACGCACCGCGCCCATCATCCACGCAGACCCACGATACTCAGACCCACGATACTCTTCCAACGGCCGCGGCTGTGCGTCCTCTTCTTTCGTTCCCGCTCACCACTGGACATTCTTCGCAGATTAGACTTCCCAGTCGCCCATGACGCATCGAGTGAGCCCGGTCGAGCTTTTCCCGGGGAATTGGCTTGCAGTCTGTACATTTTTCACTTCGTAGTTCACCATATGTGCGTTTTTACTCGAACGTTGTATATCAATTTCTAATTTGGATCGCGCGCTTGGACATTTTGATCTCGGGACCCACAACAGATGAGATAAGATTAACGTCACCATCACGCTTCCCACTCTTTTGTGCCCTGCTTTCAGACTTTTCGGCTATAGTTCTCGGGTTATTGTCTTGTGCCATTCACGGCAGAGAATTCGAACCGACAAAGGAAAAAATCGGTGTGAAGGGAGTGCAAATTCCAAGTCATCCGAGGTCCCAAAATCAAGCACATCGAGGTTTTGGGTAGACTCAATATTAGTTGCTTGAAAAAATAGCGCACTACGTAGGATGCACAAAAGTTGCGGAACACGTTCGAAACATCATATCACCATGGGGTAAAATTTTGACTCTTTGTACGAAGACAAGTCGACTGTTCCAATGGTACTAATGAGGGAAGGGCAGTACTACCATCTCCACATCCATGGAATCTTGGTTCGTCGTTTGCGTCCTACTTTGCCAAATGAAAAATGTACGCAAACGATGAGATTGGTCCACGACTTGGATAAATGGCTGCGCGCGCGGGCCTACCGCGTCAATGAGCGCGTTGCGCACGTCCTCCAACGATCCCTCTGGAGGATACAACGCGACGGTGCTGAGAAGCGGCCATGGCTGGGAGGTTGGGCCTAATAGATCTTGCACCAAGTTGTGGGTGAAACATTGGTTGACCAAGGTGAGATGGGACAGTGCAGGGAAGAGCGCGAGCGGGGGTTGAGAGATTATTATGCGAGGGAAGGGTACTTCCTTCTCGCATGAACACCCTTTGCTGGCAAAGGTCACGGAAGTCAGAGCAGCGAAGGACGAGTGGGGGAGGCTCGTCAGATTGAACAACACGCAGATCTGGTCAGCGTGGGTGTCGTTGACCTCCAACTTGGTCACGGCTGGAGTGTCAAAGAGATCCATGATTTCTGACAAGTAATCCCAATCTTGGTCCTCTGAAATCGAGATGTGGAGGGATTTTAGGGTGGGGATGTGAAACCGTGGGGCGCCCGCCGCGTGCGTACGCATGCTGGAGTTGACCCGCAAATGGACCAACACAGGAAATTGTGCCGTGAGCGCGGCAAAGTCCTCAGTGCCCTTTGGGCCGGTGGATAAATCCAGGTGTGTGAGCGAGGCGGTCCATGGGGCCGCTGTCCATTCGAAATCGATGCGATCGAGTTTGAGAAAACTCAATCTCGGAGCTCCAGACGTAAACATTCCAACGGTAAACTCATCATCATCGAAGGTGTTGGAAATTTCGAGGTGCTCTAGATGTGGAGCTGCTATATCACGGAAAGACTTTTCCACTGGCCCTTCCTCTCGGAGCGAGATCCTCAATCTCCGTATGCGATTGATGTGCGGGAGGACTTGATGGATCCTCTCCCGAATGAGACTATCCTCCTCATCGCTGTCCGAAGGTTCGCGTAGGGTGATGGCTATTTGACATGACTGAGAACGGACGAGATAAAGATTCAAGATTTCCATTGATCCCGCATGACCCACGTCTGCTTCTATGAACGTCCAAAGCACGGGCGCGCCGATGACGACGTCTCGAAAACGATGGGAAAGCTGCGACAAAATCCATTCCGATTTAAAAGTGTCGGAATGAACCTCCCACTGTGAACCTGGGGTATACAAAGCTGCGACCCGATCCTGCTGGCCCGCAGCAGCGATGGCAACAAGAAGTTCGTTGGGAAGTGAGAATATTTTGGGAGAACACATTTGAACGTGCGTCGAGGGGGTGACAAAAGCAGAATTGGAGAAGACGGAGCAAAGGCGGAGGAAGAGTACAAACACAGCCACTCGCCCTAATCATCCGGAGAGTACGATCACGAGACGTATAGAGTCGCGCGCTTTTCGACGCGTACTTCACCCTCAAAAATTTGACGCGTTTTTCTTCGGGGCTTCACGCGCATTTTTTCGCCCGTGTCAATTAAATCTCGACATAGGAGCTATTCTGGACTTCTCTCAAAGGGCTCTCGTGTCTTATGCACATTTCGTCGCGGTCGGAGTAAGCTTCCTCCTTATTCATTTCTTTTTTGGCGTGCCCCTGGGTCCTTTTCTCTGAAAGGTTTTGACGCCCAGTTTTTTCATCAATGTGCGACGCCGCCCTTTTGATCCACCAGCTTGAAGATGCTTATCTCCTCTCTTCGATCCAGCGGGACGGCGCACCTATAACGGCTTCTCTGTCTATCGCGACGGCGCCATTGTCTAGCACGATGGCGGGTCTGTCCCTGATGATAGTAGTGCATCAGGGGCCTCGGCGCGTCGCTCATCGTTCCAGCCCAGTGCACTCGTGTCTGGCGCGCTTCTATCTAGCGCATTTTCAGTGCGCACTTCGTTGGGGCGTCTATCTTGCCTACAGCTCCAGAAGGACGGCGAATATGCTATTCAGTGCAACCGTACGTGGAGCAAGCACATACATCTAGTGCAACCTCGCATCTACCCGCAAGACGGAGCATCTTATCCAGTACCGGCGCTGCAATCCATCCACGCGACGGCACACACACCCACGCGCTCTCGTCCTTGAAATCTGTGGAGAAAGTCGGACATGTCCTGTCCTTCTCTAATACTCTGCGCAACGATGTCAGAGTCTTCGATCGACTCGCTTCGAGTTCGTCAACTTGCATGGATGTGAGAGCCTGAGCTTATAGAATTCGTCTTGGGGCCTGGAAGTGGCTCTCGAGTTTCTGAAGGATGAAAGGGCAGAAACATTTTGGTTGTATCGGTGAGACAACGGGTTCATTTTCGATGTCTAGCGAAAGCCAAGCGGAACGCGCCATAGCCGTTGTTCGGTAAGATCGGGGAAATCGCTGCTCCAAGTCGATCGGCAGCGACCAAGCATCGAAGTACGCCAGTTTACGTGCTCACACGTACCATTCAGTGGTGCAACGAGGACGACACCCTACCTGGGTCGCTTCAGGGTTCGAGGCAAGCCGTCTTACGCAGTGCATTTAATTACCGCAGGCGAATGGGAGCTTCTCTTCATATTTTCCCCGTTTTACGATGTTTCGGATACGCTGGAATGGAATGAAGGAGAGGAGGCGGGTGCTTGCTGGAACAGAAGTGCCAAGGCGGGATGGCTGTGCTGCGCTTGATGCCGGGCCGCGTTGTGCCAATCGCCCACAAGAACCAGCGACTGGCGCTGGGCTGTATTCTCCATTCCCCTCCTCCGAGTCCTCCTCTTCGTTTATGACATCTGCAGACGACATTCAAAGACACCTTTATGCTTCCCTCGTACATGCCCGGGCCCCTGACGTTACCCTCCATGTTCGCGCCAGTTGGCATGCAACCTACAAGCTCCATCGAGTGATCCTCATCCAGGCCGGGTTCTTTAACTCTCTCTTCACGGCGGGATTTTCAGAAGAAACCAAAGCCGGCGAAATTGACATTATTTTTGACGATACGAATATAACACGGGCAGGTATGTACGGCACTAATTTCACCTTAATCACCGTTCGCTCACGCCGTGACCCTTTTTGCCCAGCGTTCGAGTGTGTACGCCCTTCCTTCCATTTCTGTATCACTAACCGCATGCCAGGCTTTGCATCTCTCGACTTTATGGCGGTGGACCACCTCTGCATATATTTCCGTCGTTGGTGCCGTCCACTTCGCAGCCATTAACCTCAGCATTCCCGTTTACTTCTGTGAATATACACCCCCCAACGCCGTCGGGGCACCACCCGGCTACCCCGCGCTTCCTCCTCTCTCTGCTCGCAACGTCTGTGTATCTGTCTATACCCTCCATCGCCGCAAATGCGCTCGCCTCGATTCTCAGCACAATGGGCCCGTATACTGTCCTGCAGTACCTTAACTTCGCGTTAGGAAAGCCCATCGGACCTCCCGATCCCGACTGGAACGAACCAGAAGCTGCTGTCGGCCTCGAACACATCGCGCAGAACATACCAGACGAAGCGTCCTCTGTTGCATCTATTCGCTCTGTTGAGACCTACGAACCTCCGCCCGAGAAAGACTTCCATTATGGAGCCATATCCGATAAGATTGGCGAGGCCGCCGCTTGTTGGCTGGCTCGCTGGGCCCCGGACATGCTTGCCTTTGAGGAGCACAAGGCAGGTACTAAAGGCGCCCCCGAACCCGTGATATCGCGCCGCCGGGTAAAGCCCGAGACAGTCGATTACTCCGCCGTTCCCACAATCTGGGATCGGGGTGGGTTAAACTTCAAATGGGTGTGTGCGCTCGCGTCTGCAGACACGTTATTTGTGCGCAACGAGCGTGAGCGGTATGACTTTGCACGCTCTGTCGTCGAGCTGCGGAGGCGGCATAGCATTCTGCAAGACGAAGAGGACGCATGGAAGACTCTTTTTGAACAGGGCATTTACTATTGCCACATGGTATGTGTTTTCTTTAATCCGTTGTGCATACTCAAACTCTCCATCAGACCATGGAGGATGTGATACATCTTTCCAAGGATAGCTCACCGACAACTAAGCAGCCTTTTGTTTCGATTGCCGTGCTGCAGGCCGCGCACTGGCAAAACTCGTTGATGCGACAGCATATTACCGCTCGCCCCGCGTCCTCTTCCTTTGAAACGCGGCCATGCCCTGCCCCTACGCCGGGTTCACCCGTACAGCGCGACAAGGAGCTTGGAATCACGCAGACAACCGCTGAAATTGCCGCAAGATTAGCCGCCGCTGACCCCTCGCTCGATCAGACTGGGCCCTACTACGTCGTGCCTGCTGACTCGTCCCAGCGTATCGGCGACAACGGCAGTAGTGTGCATCCTCCATCGACCGACGGTGCACCACTATCAATGGACGAGCTCTTCACAACCTCCTTTGCGGCAACGTCCCCAACTTCGTCAAGCCCTCCGAAGCCTAACACACCTAGCACCCTCACGCGGGCATCCGTCGGCGAGGCACACTTTTTCGGCATCCAAACCCGACGCTACACCGCGCGCGCATGCGTCGCGGCGGACCCGGCGGGGACCGCCCGCTGGACGCTGCACCCACCGTTCCGCTTCGCCGCTGAGTTCTGGGACACAGAGATGCTCCCGGAGAAGGCGCGGCTGTACTCGGACACGGTGTGGTGCGGCGGGAGCCTATTCAACTCGTACGTGCAGGTCGTACGCAAGAAGGGCGCCATACAGCTCGGCATCTACCTGCACCGCCAGAGTACGCTAGACATTCCCGGCGCGAGCGCGCCGCGGGCCGAAATACAAAGCGTTCCGCTACCGCCGCCGCCGCCGTCGGCACCGCCTGCGCCCAGGCCAAGGCACGGGAGCCTGGCGAGCAGCGACCGAGGCCAGACGCACGCGCGCGGGCCGTCGCTGCCTGCGATTATGGCACCGCCGCCCGCGAGTAATGCGCGCGCGGCGAGCCCTTACTCGCCCTTGATTCGCTCGCCGACACGCAGCACGACGCCCGTCTCAGCGGTTTCGTCATCGCTTCCGAGCGCGAGCACGATGGGCGCATCGCTTGCGTCTCTTGCGCTCCACGCGGCGGGATACTCGCTGCACGCGCCCGCGCCACCAACCGCGCCGTACCGCGACCCGCGCCCGTCGGTGTCCGCGTACTTCACGATCAGCTGCGCAAGCGCGACGGGCGCGAGCCAGACTCGGTTTGCGAGTGCGCCAGATGTGTTTTCGGTGAGCCAGAGCTGGGGATGGAAGTCGAGCTCGTTGAGGACGGAGGAGTATATCGAGGTGGGGGAGGGTGCAGATTCGGCGGTGGGTACGAGGGGGAAGGAGGTCAGCTTACGGGCATGTGTTGTGCTCGGACTTGTGTGAGTGAATAGCAAACCCGATACGCCGGGTAATATACCAGGAGCCGTTGATAGAGCTATGCGTATTTTTTGCTTTCGATACCATACTTGAATTCTAGCAATAGCTACTATAACATGCCTACATATCTTACTCACATTCTCATTGGATCAAGTAACTTGGCTGGCACAGCCACTGAATTCATAGTTTCTCTTCGTCCTGCTCGGCACGTTTTGACCAGGATTTTTGAGCTCGCGATTTCGGATTCACGCCGAGACATGAGGACGTGTTTCGGATATCGCAGGTCTGCTCAGATTGGAGACGGTCGCTCATTGTACAGCACCCACGATTGTGGATTGGGCGAATTCAAATGGATCTCGAAAATGGCGACTGGGAGTATACCGACGGATTTAAAACATGGCTGGCACGCTCCGCGCCGCTTCTCGTCCCCGTCTCCTTTCTCGTGCCGTCAGCAGATAGCGGCCATTGTTCACTCGCTGAATTTCTGATCCAGATAACCCAGAAATATATTGGAAAATCCCAACCAAAGATTACAGTGATTCACATGGCCCATACTTGGCATTGGCAATGTGAGCCGCAAGCCCAGATGAAGAAGAAGTGGCGGTGAATACTAGGGCAGATTATGAATATATGTCAAGTCGAAAAGAAAAAGTGTATGTGCGCACATGAGCCGCCCTGGGATGGCGCATACCAAACGCTTCCGATGTCGTTGGAGGAATCTGTTCCGTAGTGGTATACACCTGAAGCTTGGGCGTAGAGGAAGCCCGCATACTGAAGTAAAATCAATTGTGGGTGAGGCAAGTCGCGGAGGAAACAAGCATACCTTGGCGGTTCTCGTAGGATCGTTAACTCGGTCGAGGTAGTATTGCAAGTGTCTGGTGACGAATAATCAATAAATGTGGGCGGAAAGGCTAGGATAACTCACTTGGTGAAGATACCCTATGGTTCACGGGGGCTAATCAGTACTAGACATGCGGAGACGAAGATAATGACCTTGAATGCTTGCTATAAATCGTGTAACGCGGTCGGGAACAGCCCAATCATATCGAGCGAACGACATACCTGATCATTATCGCAGGGGGTTCCTTCGCTAATGGGGTTATCACAAGATTCCTTGAGGATGCCACCGCTCGCCAGGAGCGAGATAGCTGCGTCGAGTGTGATTTCTGCCTCGTCCAGGAGAGTCGAGTCTCGCGTGGTGGCATAGAGAGCGCCCAGACCAGATGCGATGACTGCCTAGGTTCCCATTCAGTAATCCAACGAGTACTGAAAGGTCAGAAAATACCTGGTTGTAGATCCATGTCGTTTCACCGTTGTTGGCGCATGTGCTGGTCAAGCCGTCGTTGAAAAGTCCTTGAGAGTTACGCAGCTGGCTGCTGGCGACTACGACGGATATTATCAGTTTTCAAGTCCTCGAAACCAGCTCAAACGTACTCCAATTCCGTACCTGACAGTAAGCCATGAGGGTCTGGCATTAACGAGAGGAAAGATAACACTCACGTTGTTTGCATTCTTGAGGAAAGCAGTATTGCTAGGGAAATTGATAGCGCCGGTGGCTGAGACCAACAAGAAAAGTTCGTTGGTGATAGAGTTTTTGTAGTCCTTCGTGTTGGCCCACCAGACTCCGCCTCCGCAGACCGTAGTATCCCAGGCACTTTCAACAATGCTATAAATGGTATTCGCGCTATTCTGCGTTGTTCATCAGCGAAGTTAAATGGACGGACATCACACCTCACCAGGTACGCGGAATTGTCAAGCCCTCTTGCACTCTTATAATCGGCAACTTTCCAGAGGGCAAGAATCATCCACTAAGGTACTCGAATTTGAGCAAACACACTTGAAATTAAAAGAGCAGTCCTCACACTAGCATCGTCGTAACTGCCGCCCACGATATCAGACCAGAGATCAATGCCAAGGTCTTGTTGCAAAATTGCTGTCCGTCCTAAATAAGAGTTGTCTGCGACAGTCGAAAATTGGTCGGTCCCCGTTGCGAGCATCTGTTTCAGTCAGCCAGCTAACCTTTCGTGCTAAAGAAGCTGAAGCCTTACCAGGTTGTGTAGATTTTCAATTGCGTTAGCATCCGTCCAGTGAGAACCTGTCGATTGATTAGGTGTGTCGGTTTTCTACGCAGTTCAAAACGAACCTCCGGTGTACTCTCCAGTAATGATGTTGAAATAGTTAGATTGGAGTCGTTCCGCAACGGACTAGACAGAATGAGTCCGTGTATAATGAGGCAGTCACCGCGAAATATAGCACCAGTGCAATAGCCAAATTCTCTGCGCACTGGGTCTGACGTTTCTCGACTGAAGGAGAAGCGTTGGTGGAACCAGGAAGTGTAAGCAATGCCAACAAAGAGGAGACAATAGACAGAGTGGATCTCATAGCGCGGTCGTGTGGAAGTTTGAACCCGTTCCTGATCTCGCCTGGGGTCTTTAAACGTTTGGAAGGATCAAATGCGTGCACATCGTGCAAGATTTGATGTACAGTAAACGCGGAATACGCCTACTCCTCTAGCATGGACTTGCATGGGCACTGTCGGTGGCCGCCGGCGAGCGCAGTAAGTAAATGTACGCAGGCTTGGGGCTGCTTGAGCCTGAGCTTGCCAGTGAATTCATGAAGCACACCGCGACCTTGCCACGCGACCAAAAAGCACAAGACCCGGAGATTGACATTTGAGACTGGGGCAAATGTGGAGATGTTCACGACTCGCGATCCCATCAATGATCGCACGGCCACTTGGTGGGCACCTACCCAGCGCCCACATCGGACTTGCTTTGAATCTGCGCGACTGAACTCGAGGGTCTACTGTAGCTTTGCGGCGCAAACGGCAACACCCCTGGCATGCTACGGCGAAATGCGGATTTGCTGGGCGTGAGTCTAATTTCCGAACGATTTGGACAGCAGCGCGTGCTTGGAACGTAATTATGCCGCGCGTGCGAGCAATATCCTATTCAGCTGTGTTCCTAATCGTCCGCAACGGTGACGCCACTCGAGGTTCTTCAGTTCTTCAGAGCATCTTATCACACTCGTTCACCCAGCTGTTGATAGCTGTGGCTGCTTTGAAACTTGGGGAGTTTTGACAACGTGCAACAAGGAGCCAGAGACGTCGCGGGATCGGTCGCACCCGAGAACCGACGAGAAGGCGTTCTAAAACTTTGAGGAGCTGAAAGTCGACGACTTCAAGGTCGGCTGGCTTGGCTGGGCGTATTACTATTATCTTTCAGTGGCTTTGCCACCGTGGGAATTATGCTCCCTCGATAGCCCTCGATCTACCAGAAGAGCGGAATGTCTTTATACCGCGAGGTGTCCAGCTATTCGAGCCCGCGGGCGGTATTGATGGAATTGGCTACAGGTGTGGGTTTCGGTGACTTCCTCGAACCCCTGCTAACGTTGGAATCAACTTTTGGTCCCATGTGGGTTTCGGTGTCTAGAACCGGAACCATCCCGAAAGGCATTCAGAAAGAGCCACTTCCCGGTTTTCGGGCTTGTAGATCCACTAATCGACTGGTTACTTGATGCGTTGAAGAACGAACGCAATCATGAAATTTACGATTCCGTCTGACATGGAGGTAAGTGTTGAGTCAGAATCCATTTTACTCGGTTTCTGATTTTCAATCCTTTTTGTAACTAGCCTTCCCGCTTCACCAGAATAGAGCTCGCGAGCTGTTTCAACAAGGGGTGCTCGATTTGGCGATCTTGGACTTCGTCATTACGCGAGACGTGATTGATCTTCGGCATCACTGCAAGAATTCAATGTCTCTTCACTCGCGCTGCACCTTGCAGTCTATTAAGCTTGCCACACTCAGCCTGGCACCCAGTATATCTCTGAGAATTTTTCACTTATTTTTTATTTTTGAGGATCTTTTGTGGGCCCAAAACATCAAAGAAGATTTCCATTTTCAAACCACATGCATGATAGACAATGATATGGCACCAAAATGGCTTCGGGATGAGGCTATGGGATGCTTAATATGCATCCCAATCAAAAGATGTACGACCTATTGTGCAGAAACGTCGAGGTGTAGGAAATGGCTGAATTTGTCGTGGGAAGGAGTCCACATCCTCTCAAGCAATCCATCACATGGCCGGCTATAGACTTAGCAGGATACTGGATAGACAGATACAACCTCATCGGACCTGGTTCGAGTTCTCTCCTCCCAGGTATAAATTCCTGTTATCACAGTCGTCCAGGCATTTCCCGACACAGGCGACCCGGAGATCAACCAACCAGTGATTCAAACGCTCAGGGCTATGGTCCAGGTTACTGGTAGTATATAACCAGATGCGTTTGTCAAAGTCATCGTTTGATTATCCTATATGCCACTTTCTGGTAGTTGACCTCTGGCCGTGGCTCAACAAGATATCACCGCTCTTTACTTTCTTCAAGACCTCAAGGAAGATGCGCTGTCTGTGGCTTACGACCGTCCTTTCTTTATTTCAGCTTGCGTCGGCCACCGTTCAGAACATCAGTGCGTTGTGTCGATATTCTTGGTCCCTCGTCGTCTTACTTGGTTCCAACAGCGGTTGACGATCAAAATGGTGGCCCAGACGGGACTAGCGTCATCTACCAGCCCGCGGGCGCCTGGGTACAAGGGGCAATCGGAGGATGTAGCGACTGCTCACCTCCTCCGATTTCGAGTCAAGCGTTTATGAATACGTTCCATGGCTCGCTTTTTGTTCGTCTTCCCCGTTTTTTCGAGCCCCTTTCCCTCTCACACTCCAATAGAACCAGAGCAATAGTAAAAAAATTCAGGACCCACCGTTCGCAACTCTTGTTTTTGTCGGTGCGTGAATACACTGCAAAATACAGTTCTTCGTATGAATTATCCCCAAGGCAGCTCTGTGAGCGTCAACTGTATTCTTTCCAACGCATTATCAGACCCAGTGTACGCGTCCTAGCATCGTCCAAGTTTTTATGACTGATGTTTTTGCAGCGGGATTTCGCAAATGGCGTTCAGCATCGATGGAATTCAGAGAAGCACCTACGTTCACACTCCTATCGGGTCTCCAAATTTCGACCCGACCACGGTTTTCACGTTCAGTGATCTCTCACTTGCGAACCACACCTTGGAGATTAAAAACGGGAATGCTGGCGAGGGGTCATCTTTAATTATTCTCGATTCCATCACGTATTCGTGAGTTGCTCCCAACCACATTGAAAATCAGCACTGACACATGCAATAGGTTTGACGATCTCTCCTCAACACCGTCCTCCGTGAGCGACCCGGTGGCTTCCGCAACCTCAAACAGTCCAACCGGTACTTCAGGTGCCTCCGGGAGGTGAACGGCATTCCAACCAGCTACCATAACTGAAGTTGATTATTCCCCGATGCAGAAGCCGCAATATTATCATTATTGCTTCGGTGGTACCCGCCAGCCTATTTCTCATCCTCGTTTCACTAGTAATCTGGCTTAGGAGGCGGCCTCGACAAAGAAAGAAAGCGGAGCCCCCAGGCTTGCCGGCACCTTTCCTGAAAACATATGTCCAGCGAAGGCGGTCTCGACAAAGAAAGAACGTGGAACCCCCAGGCTTGCCGGCACCTTTCCTGAAAACATATGTCCAGCCCACAGGACATGTTCCAGCAGAGATCCCGATTGCGGCTCGTCCCACCAGTATTGCGTCGGACGGTCGCAGCATCACGATCAGCTCGATTCGCCGAGAGTACCTTGAACAGGAACTGCGCGCCACACAGGAGAAAATTATTGACCTCAATGGCTTGGAACGTCGTGGACATGCCCCCCCGGAAAATGTCCGCGCCAGCCGGCTTTTCCGCGCGTTCTCCACACGCACAAGACGGAATTCACAGCAGGTCCCGAGATCCGAATTGGATGCTGCACGGCGACACAACGAGGAACTGCTCGCGCGTATACGCGATCTTGAGGCACAGATGCAGTCGGCATGGGCATTGGGGCTTTCTGACGATCCGTTGCCAGGATACAATGACTGAGCCTAGGTAGACGGTCAAATTTTGATACTAGTCAACTTGAACTTGAAGCGGACTCTGCAGCGACCTTTGTATACAATAAGTACTTAACAACGTCAATGGTAAATTAAGTAAGTAAATAAACTTATAAGTAATAACAAGTAAGTACTAGTAAGTCCTTAAGCCAATAGATAAGTTAGTAAGCAAGTCATCACGTACGAGGTCCCCATACGAACGACCGTCCGCGGCACACGAGGTGCAGGGAACATAAACCATGCACTTTGGGCCAGAAAGCTCTGCGAGCGCAGGCGTGCTACCGAAAAGAGAGCAAACGGCGCCGTGCGCTGCATCCCAGGTGCGTGAGCACTACGGTTCGTCCAAATGTGCGCGTGCCCACGGGTCCAACCGAGCGTGTCCGGATTTCTGATGAATGCACGAAACCAGCTCGAGCGAGCTTAGGTCTGCCACAGAGTCTGGGACAAGAAATTACATTTCTGGCCTTTTTTCGTCTCTCTCCAGTGCGCATATGACGAAACGGAATCCAGACCGAAATGAATGGAAAGCAGTAGCACAGAAGACTCGAGATCGGAAACGAAAAGGAAAAGAAAAAGAGATAGGCCACACACTGTATGGTCCATATCTGCCATCTCAGCCAGCATAATACTCTTCTCGGACCAAAGGGCCACGAAGGGAGAGCAAAACGACGCGTAAGATATTGTACGAGCCGCGTGCTGCACAGTCTAGACGCGCGCGCTGACCGGTCCAGACGGACGTACGGCCAAAGTCGAAGTTGATGGATGAACGCATAGCCGATGGGGTGAGCCGTAGCGATGCAAAAAGCGAAAAATATCGGGAGGATGCGAGGATGAGCACGAGAAAAAGCTTTCTTGCTCAGACGCGTAGACGGAAGTGAAATGGTCTATAGTATATACGATGATCAATGGTGGATCATGTCACGAGACGCGGGGAATCCTATCTAATCTAATCTACCTTGCCTACCGCCTACATACTAGTAGCACGGCTCGCAAACTCATACAGGGTTGACAATGGGCATAAAAAAAGAGCCACTTCCCGGTTTTCGGGCTTGTGGAACCAATTGACTGGTTACACGATACGTTGAAGAAGAACGAAAGCAATCATGAAACTCCATCTGACATGGAGGTAAGTGTTCAGTCAGAATCCATTTTCTGATCTTCAATCCGTTTTGTAACTAGCCTTCCCGCTTCACCAAAACAGCTCTCGCGAGCTGCTTCAAGTTACCGGTTCCACACTGCTCTGCAGGCGGTGTCACTTCTGACGGAAGTGCGACATGATCTGTGCTCTCGACGACCCTTCCTTCCACTCCTCTTCCATCTTACGTTTCTTTGCGCCGAGACATCGCAAGTGCTGGAGGAAATACCCGCAGCGACGCCCAGCCCATTTATAGGTAATTCAACAGAGCGTTTTCATGTATTTCTGATTATCGGGTGCCTAAACGCGCTCGCTGGTTCACACGGCAAGTTCTTGTTCAACTTTGGTTCAACTCTACGAGGCATTAGAAATCGTGCGCCGCGGCAACCACCTTTCTTGTGTAGCCAAAATCACCTTTAGCGGATATCTTCTTCATTGTCCGATTCAAAATGATGTTCTAGTAGGTTCCGATAGATGAAAAGCTTCAACCGGTAGTAAAGCTCGGGCGGCGTCACACGCTTATGACGGGCGCAGATTTTTTCATAACTTTGTTCCGTGTACATAGAGAGATGATCATCCCGAGGGTCTGTGAACGCCCAGGAAAATCCGTGACCGCAGGAAGGCCGATCAGATCTACTTCTCCCTCTGATAGATCTGCTCTCCATGCGTGTGCATATCAAGGCTTTGCCTTGATGTTGCTGACAATCAGGTTCTACACACCGAGCGTTAGCGGTCGGCATTCGCAAACGTATAGTGGTGCAGAATAAATTACCTTGTAACTTTGGACGTCTCCTCTGAACTTGGAAACGGTACCATCGCCGCATACCCAGAGCTTTGCAGGAAATTTTGATTAAAATAAGCGCCGAACAGGACACGGAAAAGCCTACTTCTTTGGCGACGTTGGTGATGAATCGTTCGTCGTGAGAGATGATAATCACGCCGCCGTTCCACTTCTCTAGGGCAAGCATGAGAGCGTCCAAACCCTGAGAGATATCGTAAGATAGATTGTGGCGCGTGCGCATGCGAACGACTTACCTCAATGTCCAGATGATTGGTAGGCTACATGACGACAAATCAAGTTTCACGTCGAAAAAGTGAAGAAAAGAAGCGCAGAGGAAGGAAAAAGTACACACCTCGTCAAGCAACAAGATGTGCGGCTGTTGAAGGGACAATACAGCAAACGCCACACGCGATTTTTGCCCTCCACTGAGCGTTCCTATTGACTGAAGCCTGATAAATCCAATTCAGTACCGGGTATCAGAAAATCCAGAAAGAATGATTGTACCCAGTCATCCCGCTAATTTGGAAATTCCCGAGATGCTGTCTGTATTCCTGCTCGCTTTTTCCTGGGAATTTTGAAGCGAGGAATTGTACAGGGGACATGGAAGGAATGAGCGAGTCCACATGATGTTGAGCAAAGTAGCCACTATTGAGTTCGAGATTGAATTAGGAGCTACATAGATGATGGAATGGAGAAGACGGAACGGAACGTACACGCGCAATCGGCCGTTGCGGGTAACATGCCCATTCATGGGATTCAACTCGCCAGTCAGGATTTTGATTCTGTAAAATATGTTGAGACCGAAGTAGAAATGGGGCAGTGACCTGGATACACACAAGGTAGACTTTCCGGCTCCGTTGGCACCAACGATAGCTATTCTCGAGTCCAATCCAACGTCGATGTTGACATTTTTAAGAATAATCTTGTCAAGTGTGTATCCAAACGTCACTTCATTCATTTGAAGCAATGGTGGAGAGATCTTCTCGGTGTCAGGGAACCTAAAATGTACCGTCAACCAATGCCTAGCAAGAGAGCCGTTAATTTACTTGAACTGTTCCGTTTCCTCAACCTCCGGAGGTTCCAGATCAGGTAGCTAGCGCGACGTGAGGGCACCGCATCCGACAACAGAAATATCCCGACCTTTTCGAGAATTTTTATTTTGGATTGCGCCTGTGCGGCCCGATTGGCATTGTATCTCCAGCGATCGATGAAAGCCTGCAAATGCTTGCGGTAATCCATCTGTGTATCATACTCCTTACGGAGATTACGGTCGCGTTCCGACTTGGTGGAGTAGAATTGAGTAAAGTTCCTGAATACAGTGAGATTTAGAGATCGGAAGTTCGGGGTATATGTTTGTTACCCCTTGTAATAATCAAGCCTATTGGAGTGCTGGTGTACGATATCCGTTGCAACTGCATCGCTGTTGGATAGATTAGAGGCGACCAGTCAAGTCAAGGTCGATACGTACAGGAATGCTCGGTCGTGGGATCTTCAGGGCAGATTAGATGAGATGGAAGACAAAAAATGACGCACGTACACGACGAGAAGCGTCCCAGGCCAAGTTTGAAGATAGTCTTCCAACCAGGCAAGAGCATTTAGATCAACTACGAAGAATGAATCAATATACTGGCGGCATTTATCGTAGAACTGACTGTGATTTGAAGGCTCATCAAGAAGCAGCAGTGCAGGCTAATAAAATTAACAACGGTAGCAACAATTGTATGGGTGCAATTGATTTACCTTTACAAACAATGCTCTGGCCAAAGCCAGTCGCATTCTATTTTTTTCGTGTCAGCGCCTGGACTGCGTGCGAAAGATTTGGCGAACGCACCGCCAGCCACCACTGAATGATTTTGTTGGCCGTTGTTGGTCAGCCTCATCGAAACCAAGACCTGTACGAGGTGTAACAATTAAATTAAATGTCGAGGTCACAAAGCAACTAGAATTACCGGCAAGTAAAGCAGCTGCCCTAGCGGGTCCGCTCTCGGCGTCCATTTCAGACAATCTGGAATGTACATCTGCCAGGCGCGATGATGCCTCTTCGCGGGCATCCACAAATCGTTTATCGTCACCCTCGGCCTCCAGGCTAGTGAGCGTCGCATTTAACGAAGCCTCTTCCTTCATCAAATGATCTCTCCAGACGTCGGCTTTCAGGACTGAATCGATAGCGGTCGTTTCATCGCCAATGATCTAAGGTTTAATGTAAAATAAAATTGGAGAAAGGTTCCAGTAGCAAAGTTCCTCACTTCCTGCTCGACGAACAAGATGGTGATGTGGGCGGGAATTGGGACTTCCCGCATTGCAATGTGTCGTAAAAGTGTGGATTTACCGACACCTAAGATGATCAGTATACATTTACCGCCGATCACGGTGGTGGCGGACTAACCATTGCGACCGATGAGGCCGTACCGACGACCATGGGCAAGAGTTAAAGTTGCTCCAGAGCTGAAGAAACGATTAGCGCTTTATTTGAAACAAGAGAAACTACCGCACAGGATCCGATTCGATGCAAAACTAACGTCGATGGAAGGAAGATGAATATCTTTGCTCTTGTTTTTGGCTGCGGCGCTTGCTTCCAGCGGATTAATCTGAAGGAGGGGTTGGAATTCGGTTTCTCATACGGATCATTAAACAGGCCTTCATGAACATCTCTTCATAAGTTTGCTGTTTCAGGCATTATGAATTGCAATTAAAATTATCATTAAAATGCCGCGGTACCTGTTTGCGATGAGCATCCAGGAGTTTAGAACCTTCATACAGGTCGCGTCGTGAACGTTTTTCAATTTTTGCCTAGGAGGGTCGTGTTCGGGGTGCGAAACGGAGCGCGTTAAACGGCGTACTTTCAGCTTGGCCTCCTGCTTCTCGAGCTTTTTGAAATCGACTTTAGAAGCTCTGCATGGAAATTGAGCGGCATTCATGTAGTACTGTGGATACCACGTACTTTCCCTTGTTGATGGACTCGAGGTCGACTCCCTCAGAGAGTGCGATAGTATTGGACATTTGAGCCTTGCTCATGTCCATGACCTTGTCTAGTTTGTGCAGCTTGGGACCGGCTCTGTTTTTCAGCCGTTCATTCAGTTGGTCTTCTAAGAGGTCTCCCAGACGGAGCATAAGCTTTTCCAAGACATCGTCGCGGTCGCCAGCAAGAGACTTGAGAATTTCGTGAGCGACCTGGAGAACATCCTCTTCTTCGCCAGCGTCGTCCACGAGGTACCCGGCGAGATATTGAACGATAACCTCCTCCGTACCTGGGAAGCTCTCCCGAATTTCCTCGGCGATATCCTCAGAGGACATATATTCGAATATGGCGGTTCGACTTCTGGCAGCGCGGAGGCGAAGGACGCTAATGGGTTTCGATCGAAATCATTTTCCCATGTGCCATCGGCAGAAGGTCACACAAGGCGACGCTCCCGGAGATCAACCAACGAATGATTCAAACGCTCAGGGCTATGGTCCAGGTTACTGGTAGTATATAACCAGATGCGTCTGTCAAACTCGTCCCTTGATTATCCTATATGCCACTTTCTGGTAGTTGACCTCTGGCCGTGGCTCAACAAGATATCACCGCTCTTTACTTTCTTCAAGACCTCAAGCAAGATGCGCTATCTGTGGCTTACGACCGTCCTTTCTTTATTTCAGCTTGCGTCGGCCACCGTTCAGAACATCAGTGCGTTGTGTCGATATTCTTGGTCCCTCGTCGTCTTACTTGGTTCCAACAGCGGTTGACGATCAAAATGGTGGCCCAGACGGGACTAGCATCACCTACCAGCCCGCGGGCGCCTGGGTACAAGGGGCAATCGGAGGATGTAGCGACTGCCCACCTCCTCCGATTTCGAGTCAAGCGTTTATGAATACGTTCCATGGCTCGCTTTTTGTTCGTCTTCCCCATTTTTTCGAGCCCCTTTCCCTCTCACGCTCCAATAGAACCAGAACAATAGTAAAAGGATTCAGAACCCACCGTTCGCAACTCTTGTTTTTGTCGGTGCGTGAATACACTGCAAAATACAGTTCTTCGTGTGAATTATCCCCAAGGCAGCTCTGTGAGCGTCAACTGTATTCTTTCCAACGCGTTATCAGACCCAGTGTACGCGTCCTAGCATCATCCAAGTTTTATGACTGATGTTTTTGCAGCGGGATTTCGCAAATGACGTTCAGCATCGATGGAATTCAGAGAAGCACCTTCGTTTACACTCCTACCGGGTCTCCAAATTTCGTCCCGACCACGGTTTTCACGTTCAGTGATCTCTCACTTGCGAACCACACCTTGGAGATTAAAAACGGGAATGCTGACGGAGGGTCCTCTTTGATTATTCTCGATTCTATCACGTATTCGTGAGTTGCTCCCAACCACATTGAAAATCGGCATTGACGCATGCAATAGGTTTGACGATCTCTCAACAACGTCCTCCGTGAGCGACCCGGTGGCTTCCGCAACCTCAACCACATCACCCTCAAGCAGTCCAAACGGTGCGGTCAAGGGTTCCAATACTGCCGCAATTGCGGGTGGAGTGATCGCTGCACTGGCGGTCATCCTCCTCGTTGCTTTGGCGTTCTTGTACATTCGTCGGCGGCGGCTCCAACACCGCTCGAATGTGCCCCTCTCGACGTCAATCCTCTCCCCGATTGGACGGATAGGCAGTTTGTTTCACAGCCATCCTAAGCCCCCTCCGGACATGGCTCCAGTGCCATTCCCAACACAACACACCCTGTCTCACACAACCCGTCCCCTCGAGCGTCAGCGCCAGCGGCAGTGCCCCACCACCCCCTTCTTCTGGATCCCGCATATCGAGGCTTTCGTTCAACCCTAATCTTCTGGTGGGCCGCTGGAACCGACGGCCACCACCACCGGCCATCCTCACGCGCGCACCGCCCAACACTCCCAACGCCCGCCTCTCCGCGCCCGTGCCTGCCAGCCCCGCGCTCCCCTCCGGCAACCCGCTCCTCCGCGCCCCCTCAGCCTCGCCGCCCGAAGCCATCGCTTCGATACAACAGTGGCAGCGGCGGACACAGGAGGAATGGCCAACGAGCCAATACCGATCATCCACCCGCTCGACATGTCCGAGGTGGACCTCTCGAGCCACTACGACGAGAGCTCGATCAGCAGCCCGCCACCGCCGGCTCCCCCGCCGCCCCCGCGCACGCCCCAAGCCCCGCAGCGCCGCTTCACAGTCATGAATAATTAAATTTATTCGGTTCGATTGTTTTTATGGATATTTGTGTGCGCGGTGTATATATGCGCCTGTCAGGTAATTGAGGGATATGCATACATACGCTCGCGCGATTAGACCGTGTTGCTTTAGGAGCTTGCACGCACGCACCGACGCCCTGCACAAACGCTTTCGCTACAGGGATACCCGGTGTGAGATAACCAATGTACCAATAGCCTTTAGGCACACAATGCAACGCTATGCTCTTTTTCTCTGGCTGCTATTCTGCTACTGAACTTTCGGGACCCAAATGTACTTTGTATAACTAATCTGTGTACGGTAGCACTGAAGTAATGGACATGGGACTGGCAATTGGTCTCGTCAGTCAGATATTCTACCAGGTAATGAAAAGACAATCGTTTTCAACTTGAAGGACCGACATCCTTTCCAAGCCTGAGGCCAGGGAAGATCCTTGCATGACAGTCCATATAGCTTTTGTGACAGGATCTACACTACTAGCAGAACATTTTTTGTTTCGAAGGCTCGACGAACCACAAAACCTTTGGCACCCAACATATTTCACATGAATGAATTGTGTACAATATGCAGCATAAATCGGGCAGCGTCATTCCCTGCCGCCATTCTCAACATTTTTTATGCCGTCTTTTTCTTGGCTTGGTAGTAATATGAGGTCCTGCTGATGCCCAGGAACCATGCAATTCTGAGGAGAGCGGAGAGTCAGTCCACGTCGCAACTATAAACAAAATTTTAGAAAGGTGTACATACCTGACACTGAGGAGCACGACGACAACAGAGATGTTCCCGTGCGTCATTGGGTTCCAAGCGAGCGGTGCCCAACGGAGGTCTTCAGGGAGGCCAGCGAGGGTGGCGGCGATGCTGCAGAGATTTATGAGTCACGCGAGGAAAATGGGGGAACAACAGGATAGTGAATGAACTTACTGTGTAACCTAATAAATCGTTGAGTCGAACGATTAGTACGATTCCGGAAGAAAACACAAACGTCTGCGATGGCCAGAGCAGCTAGGAGGGAGCCCACGATGCGCTCTTGCGCGACCAGATCCTTGAGGGCGTCCCGCGCACCGCGGAAGACGAGTGACGAGACGAGCCCGAGGAGAAGGTAGCCTGCACGCGACGCGTTATTTATTATACAAGTCTGCTCTAGAAAATCAAGCTAACAGTTCCCAAGCTGCCAGACCACCATGAGCGTGCGCGCGTCGAGAGCAGCGGTTGGTACGGGGTCCGAGGAGGGGATGAGTTGGTGGTGGAACCATGCCGCGCCAGGGAACTTAAGAGAGACTCATCGTTTATTGCAATCCGGTTGACGAGGGGATAGTAAGACGAACCGTCCACGACATGAGCGCGGGGAGCATTGTGGACACTGAAAGAGTATACATATAAGGACAATCATCGACTTAGAGCTTGGAGAAGAACGCTGACTAGGTTCAAGGTAGAGGAATAACAGCTGGTAGAACCCAGGCAGAGCTGGAAAGCTAGACATTTTGAAGCCGAGCCAGAGGATGTGGATAGTCGCGTCGCGGGAAGAAGCAAGCCAGAAACAACGTGATCGGTCTCTCAGACCGCGACCGTCGCAACGGGCAACAATTGCCGCGACACGTCTTGAACGTTTGAACACGTCTTTGGCGCCTAGGAATCTTCAATAAAAAGGCTTGACGCGTCTTGCAACTTTGACTTCAACTTGAGGTGATTTTGCACCGACTCGTCTCATGCCTCAACCTGGAACCTCTGGTCTAACGCTCACTGTGAACCGCGACGCCGACAGCCCTGGCTCCTCTGTATTTGATCTCCCTACCCAGAGCTCTGGTGCGCCGGGGGACCGCCCAACCCAAACCCACGCCTCGCTAAAATACCCCGTGAATGCCAATAACACGTCCCCGTCGTGCGTCGTCATCTCAGGCGGTACAGGCGGGAACGCCATCTGCTCCGCCTTTGGCTCAAACGCATGCTACGTCCTTCCCGTCTCTGACGACGGCGGCTCCTCCTCCGAGATCATCCGCGTCCTCGGCGGTCCATCTGTACGTCTGGCTGTGTTTGCAACATGAATTTCCCGTGTGTAAGTTGTGCACCAGATCGGCGACATCCGCTCGCGCCTGGTG
This sequence comes from Mycena galopus ATCC 62051, assembly GCA_014925785.1. Lineage (NCBI taxonomy): Eukaryota > Fungi > Basidiomycota > Agaricomycetes > Agaricales > Mycenaceae > Mycena > Mycena galopus. Next base: position 34,459 of record WIQG01000584.1, on the reverse strand, counting down.
CGACTCATTCCGAACGCGCCGCCCGCGTCGCCCCTGCACGCGATCCGCACGCTGCTCGCGTACCGCCTCCCTGCCCACTACTCCGAGCGCGAGGCGCGCGACGAGTGGCGCGACATTATCGAGGGCCGGAGCGCGCTCTGGACCGGGATCCCCAACGACCGCAAGGAGACCATCCGTGGCTTCCTCGTGTACTTTGAGAGCGAGCTCCTCAAGCGCGCGCACAAGAACTTTAGCTTTGTGAACGGCAGGTAAGTTTTTCTGTCGTCTGAATGCGGTGCAGATACATTGTGAGCAGCATCGGGAACTACTTCATCGCCGCCGCGCAGGGGTTCTTCCGCTCGCTCCCGGCCTCGATTTTCTTGTTCTCGTCGATAACCAACAGCCAGGCGAACATCTTGCCGGTGATCGTGACGAACCACACGGTGACCATCGCTGCTGAGCTTGTTAGTGACGATGCCCTCCCTGGCGCGTGTATGAGTTGAATTTATTGCAGGAGAATGGCGAGAAGCTCGTCGGGCAATGCGAGATTTCGCATCCGGTGCTGGTGCAGAGTTCCGAGGGACCTAATATCACTTTTTCGACCTCCGATGCGCTCTCACCCGTCGACGGCATGGGCGAGACGATATTGAATTCGCGGAAGAATGTCATGTTCGAGCAAAGCACCGGTAAGGGCGAGTACCAGCCTCTCGGCGCGCGCATATCTAGTAAGTGCCGCACATTCCTTATCTTTTACATCCCTCACGCACGCATCCACAGGACTTTTCTATATGAACGCGTATGGATTCGAGATCCACCCCTCACCGAATCCGGAGTACATCTCCGCCCTGGCAGCAAACGATATACTGGTCTATTCATGTGGCTCGCTATGGACGAGGTGCGTTTTACGCCTTCTTCGACGACGCGTCTTACTTGTCTCAGCTTAATACCATGTCTCGCACTGCGAGGCGTCGCAGCGGCAATTGCGCGTTCGCGCTCATTGCGAGCAAAAGTCCTTTTGCGTGCGTGATTTCTTCCCAACCTCCAACCCAACTAATTGCAACGCCCGCCAAGTCAATGCTAAAAACGACAGGGAGACAGACGGATACACCGCTATGGACTATCTGAAGTGCGCCCACGGATGAACAGACGCGTGAATTTAGATCTGATTATACGCCTTTTATAGCGCAATTGTGCGAACACTGAATGCACATTACAACACGCAATCATATGGGCTGGCGTACGGCAGCAACACGACGTTTCCCGTGTCGTACGTCTCTCGCGTTGCCAATCTCTGCACCGAGGAGATGCTTAAGTCTAATTCTTGTCAGTGCGTTTATTACGGATCTCGTGTATCTGAAGGACACCTCGATTGAAGTGGACCTCCGGCATATAACTGTGAGCCGTTCGTTTCTCGATTCGTATCGTTATCTCATTGCGCGATTTATTTCGTAGGCCATGGGTGTAAGGTGCACAGAAGTCGATGGGCCTGGTGGGGTCTTCGACGCGGCTGGGGTGAAGCAAGCTTTGGACGAGATTATGCTATTGGATGCCTAGTGCACTGTATATATATACGTAGATAGCAGACTGAATAGCAGACTGAATGGCATGAGAAATAAAGAATTTTCGGAAGCGCTTGTTGCCTCGGACCGCTTCGCCGACCTTCCGCCGTTCTACATCGATGCTCTAGATCAATGAGGTCTGCAAAGCGTCATAGTAGTTCTTTGGATTCTTTGGTCCCCGACGGCGCTCGCTCAGCCTTTCTCTCTCTTTTCTTCCCGTCTCGAACGGCGGAAATGTACGGATTCCTAGGGTACTGACTACCTCCATCTCTAACGCTGTTTTCGATTTTTTTCGTTGCCTCGCTCAAGTCAAGCGCTGTCTATCCAATTAAATGGTTGCCCCTGCTGCACCCGACCTCGAGGCGACTCAATCTCCGATTGTCGTCAAAGTCGTCCACACCATAGGTGAGCAAGTACGAAATACACTAATTAGGCCCCTATTTGACATTTATGCCCCACCTTAGATCTCGAGACTCGGAATCTAAATATGTCGGACACTCTCACGAAGGAGCGGTCCACTGAGTTTCTCGTGTACAATGCAGACCCCGTCGACCAAGGGGAGCTCGACAGCTCTTCCAGCGACGAAATGTCCATCCATGTCGAGAGCCCCGTCGACCAATCCCTCAGCAGCAGCGCCTTGACCGCCGTCAGCACCCAGCCCGAAACCGACGACGCGACCGTCACGGACGACTTCTCCGCGTCCCTGCGCCGAAGCCGGGTGCATTTTCGTTCACGCGTGCGCATAACGTCGGGCTTGCACCACGCGGCGTCCTCGCTCTCCAGCTCCCCCTCGTCTTCCATCTCCGCGCCGCTGCGCGCCCCGCTCACCGAGGCGGACTGCACACCCGGGTGGGGCACCCTCGGGCAGCGCGTCGGCCTCTTCGCGGTGTCGAATCGCCAGGCGGCGGAGGCGCGCATGGCGAAACACCGCGCGCGGCGGCGAGCCAATGAGCACAGCGCGCTGCTGGGGGACCCGCGGCCGCCTGGGTATGACGGGTATAACCGGGATTCTGACGCTGAGTCTGGGTCGGACGATGAGTGCAGCGACATTGACGGCGAGGCGCTGCTGTCGCGCCAGATTGATCTTGTGTTTGGAAGGTGGCCTGGTCGGCTGCTGAATCACCATGTAGGTTCTATACTACTTGCTGAACGCGGGCGCTAATGCTTTCCCCAGTGGTGGTGGTGGCAGCTGCAGCCTCTCATCTGTTGCGGGTGTCTAGACGAGCCTGATTAGTTTCGTTTACGAGTTGAACATTATATTTTTATGGTTATGTCTCCACCGCTGTACTCAGGGTTTCACATATGTATTGGTGGGCTCCGTCTTGATACTTCCCAGGTGGCTGTAGTTATAATGGCTGTATCAATGACTTAAAACACGAGCATTCATTCTATTGTGGTTCAGTACAAGTCTACAATATGAGTCTCTCCTACGCAGTGGGTTTCGGGGGCATGACCATTGTCGCGGGCAACGTCGTTATCGGAGGAAGTAAGCTCGCCGCCGCCTGGCGCGACTTTTGGATAAGCAGCAAATCCAGCACCACAATACTCGCCATCGCCTCAACAATGGGCACCGCGCGAGGCACAACACACGGATCATGCCGCCCCCTGGCCGCCAACGACCCGGGCGTCCCATCGTACTGCGCCGTCGCCTGCGCCTGCGAAATCGTCGCGGGGGGCTTGAACCCAACCCGGAAATACACATCCTCGCGGTTGGTGATCCCGCCCTGCACGCCGCCGCTCCAGTTCGTCTGCGTCCCGAGCGAGCCGTCCGCGCGGCGCACGAACGCGTCGTTGTGCTTGCTCCCGGGGACCTCCGCCCCGCGGAATCCCGAGCCGATCTCGAAGCCCTTGGTCGCGGGGATGGAGAGCATCGCGTGCGCGAGTTTGGCCTCGAATTTGTCAAAGACGGGCTCGCCGAGGCCAGAGGGCAGGTTGCGGATGACGCAGGTGACTGTTCCGCCAATCGAGTCCGAGGCGTCTTTGGCGCGGATGATGCGCTGTAACAATATTAATAAGGGGACGCGGAGAAAAAGACGGGACACGCCTGTTTCATGCGCTCCGCGGTGTCGGGATGCGGGCAGCGCGTCGCGTGCTTGTCGACCTCGGCACGCGACACGGTCTCCAGCAGCGTGCGGAACTCCTCCGAAAGCGGTTCCGGCGCGTCGTCCGATTCGTCATCCACCGCAGAGGCGGTCACAGGAATGTGCACCTTCCCAACGCTCGACACGAACGCCACAATCTCAATCCCGTGTGCCAGCTTCAGATACTTTTCCGCGATCGCACCCGCCGCAACGCGCGCTGTCCACACAAAAACGATAAATACTGAGAAATCAATGCGTAGCCGGACACGAACCGGCAGTTTCGCGCGCGCTGCTGCGGCCTCCACCGCTGCTCGCCTTGACGCCGTATTTCTCGAGGTAGGTGTAGTCCGCGTGGCTCGGGCGGGGGTACAGGTCCGTCTCGGAGTAGTCATGCGGCCGCTGGTCCTCGTTCCGGACGATGAGTGCGATGGGCGTGCCCAGCGTCACGCCGTGCTCCAGCCCGGACTGCAGCAGGACCGCGTCTTTTTCGTTCCGCTGCATAGACGCGCGCAATTACTATTTAAATTGCGACAAACCGGGTGCTGAATCGTACGCACGGGAGTCGTGAGGTCGCTCTGCCCAGGCCGCCTGCGGTTCATCTGAACCTGGATATCTGCCGCGGACAGCTCAAGGCCCTGATTTCGCGAAAATACACATGGTTCGTCGGAATCAAGATTACAGTATTTTGCGAAATGCGTACGGGAGGACAGCCATCGATTATCGCCCCGATAGACGGACAGTGGCTCTCGCCAAAGGTGGTGACGCGGAAAAGGGTCCCGTAGGTCGACATTTACAAACAACACAGGGGTGAAAATTGGGTTGAGTCGTTGGAGATTACGAGCTAAGCTTTATAGCGCAGATAAGGCGGAAATTAGGCTTGTTCGTGTGGTTGGGCCAACTGGAAGCGGTGCTTGGGATGGATCAGAGAGATAGGTCGAGCCACCCGCGTACGAGGTCGAGGTGTTTGACAAAATTCAAAATCGGTGAACCTGGTGGATCCTGATACTTGGTCAGCAGCGGAGAAACTCCTTTCCGCCTCAAAAGTCCGAGCGGCCGAAAGCCCGAAGAGAACCAAAAAAACGCCAGCAAAAGTCTCGAGCTTGCCATGTTCCAATGGGGTTCTTGGAGCTACAGCTTGAAGCTTGAAGAAGTGTTGCAAGCGCTCGAGCTAGCGCTCACGCGCCCATTGACAAGGTCCGTCAAGCAAGGACACAAACCTCTTTGCATCCATGTACTTTGAAACACCTGTCAATGCCTCCCTCCGACTTATATCTGGTGCACTCACCTGGTCCGATGTTTCCGCGGCGGACACCATCCTCCGCACTTCCAGGCACACGCATGGCGCAACTAAATTGTCAGGTTGACACTTAAAGTTCCTCCGGCTCAGGCTAACAACGACGCCCACAACTCCGAGACGGGAGACTTGTGGTTACCAGGTTGCGTCCTTGAACGCCGTCCCCGTCGAGCCCAGACTTCTTTTTCTTCGGCCCGCGGCTGGCGACCTGATGCAGTGATAATGCTGTCAACTCCAGCCAATGACAATCCACGCGTCGTCAAGCTGGCAAATGGGCTCCGCCAATCGTCTGTCGGCCGCTTTCCCCGCCGTCTATATTTATCTCTCTCAAATAGATAGCGATCAGCATCGCGAAATTCTTTGTTGTTGGTCTTCTCGGAGGTGTTCTCGGCGACTTGTCTCGACTCTTCCTCTGGAGACCGTTTAATCGATGCGCATCTACCCGCAGGCCGTTTCTACCTGTCGGCTCAAGTTTTTCTCATGTTATGTGTAAGATTTTTACTCTCTCGACTCGGGCATGGCAATCTTCGTCATCCTCTTGGAGGCTTCAAGTTGGACCCACAGCCAAGAACATTCGAGAGCGCGGATCACTGCGAATCTGGAGAAGAAATCCCCTTCGAGCTCTTGAACCAATAGCAGATTTTCACATGGCCTGCTGGCCTTGGCAAGACTTGGCTTGTCTATTAATTTTATCACGACGTGGATCACGGTAATTAAGGACGAGAAAAATCTTGGCAAGTTCTTTATTTAACGGAGGCCTGAACAAATTTTATGGGTGGTCTTACGACGTTCCGGACGACCGCGACGATTTGTACCTGAATCTGTGCAGGTATCTTTGCGATCTAGGGCTTTGGTCCAACCGTCACACAACTCGAACAACGAATGGAATTTATAACCTCTGTGATGTCAAGCGTCGACTGGGTCGAAAGATCAGCCGGCTTCGACTGTGTAATCTAAAGTTGCAACGGATCTGTGGGATCCCCAATGCGCTCAACTAGACGAGGTCAATTCGGCCGTGCAACGAACGACGCCTTTGATCCCTCGACCCACCAGCACCGTCTGCGAAAACTCTCGAGCAAATTTAAACCAAATTTAAACCAACGATAAAGATCACTGGCAGTCGCGACAGCACTGATACATCCGCCATCCATCCAACCTACCATCAACCAGTCCGCAGTAGTCGACAAGAAACCTCACGCATAAGTATGTACTCCGCAGTCGAAAAGCAATAGTATGGGAATCCAGTCGCGATAGCAGTCGGCACGACGGACTGCGGAACTGGGGCGACCTACATCTTACACCTACACCTACTTGCCTGCCTACACGAATATCATTGATCATCTCACATTCTCGATCAGCTGCAGGCAGGTGTCTATGTGGGTCCTCTCAGTCGTTGCTCGTCGCGCATCGGGAGGGACGGGTACAAATTGGAGCCTGCCGTTCCGAATTCTCAAACTCGCCGACGGAGTCCCCTGGCCTTCCGTTGTGGTGTGCATGTGGTGTGGCCCATCCACCATCTACGGATACAAACCCTGGCAGTACCAGCGCTGCCTTGGGCTCACCACGGGCAATATTAATCATCCAATTCCCACAATGTGCTCACGAGCCATGAAAAAATATCCTCATCGAGTACTGGGAGGAGGTCCAGCCAAGCCAGGCACCTCCGGCGACCAAGACAAAATTTCGACCTGCGCCAAGTAACGCCAAGTAGACTCCGCGACATGGCAAAATCTCCTTATTAGTCTTTTGGACGAGTGGTCCAAGCCAAGCCTGTCCAGCTCGGCGACCAAAACCGAATTGAAATTCAACTCAATCACCGAGCTCGCGTGGGCCGATGCGTCTTGGCGACAGTTGGAATCCTACGGAGTCCGGAGCCCGAATGAGCGAACTACTGAATCGGTGGGAGAAGAAGAAGACGGGAACTATAAATTTGGGTTGCGATTCGGGAGTTACTTCCGTTTCTATTCTTTCTCTTTCAATAATTTAGACGACGACCGACTCCGAGGGAAGATGCTCGCGTGGCAGTTGCGTGGTGTCTGTAGGTGCATAGGTACCTCTGGGTGGCTCGAACTTGTCATTTTCGGGACCTTAATATGTACGGCGATGGGCCCGCCAGGCGGTGTTGAATTGAAACAGCCCGCCTAAATTTAAATGTGAAAAATACGCATACGCGACGGGCGTTGGATTGTTGGCACTCCCAGTCTGCTTCCGCTGACCAGGGACCCAGGGACGAACAGGATCTGCATGTTCGCGATGGGATCTATACTTATATTGGGTAAACCTGTACTAAATATTTCTGTTCAACCTGTGTCAATGGTGGCTGCAAAATTAAAATGAGCTGGGGATGGCGGGTCCGCGCACCGAAGTAACAACACCGCAACAATATTAGCACGGTCTAGACCCCGTCTATTATGTTGCGATGTGCACTGACCGATGATGTCGTTCCATGCAGCCTCAAGCCTCAGTGTTCTATTCTGATGAACATCTGGCGGCCGAAACGTGGAGTAATGCAGCGACAGCGACCTGATGTTTCTGTCCGGCGATGGTGTGAGCGTTAAAGATAGACGAGTCGCTAGTGGCAAGATTTCAAGCTGCAGATCTCAACTAGAAGTGACTGTCCGAGCAATGGACCGAATCCGAGCGAAGGAATGTCTTTGCACACCCACAAAAAAATCCAACGAGCTCCGGCCCATTCGGCGTGCGCAGACAAAAATAACTCATCTTTGCATCTTTTTCTGTACTTCTCCGAGACCGTGGTCTTGGTTGTGGCTGATCAAGGATCACATCATGCGGCCAAATGGGGAAGTTTCCAAATAAGGAACTAAGCCTTCACATCCTCCAGCCACCACTCGTTCCGGTAATTCCTGGAACATTGGGAACAGCGTTGAACATTGAGCGCGCAAGTGAATAAACAGCATGTCTGCACCACAAATGAGCAGCACGGGCTCGCGCTCGCGACCACAGGCGCGCAAGAAGGTGAACGACGACGCGGCGTACTTTGGGCCGCCGATGGGGAGCGGTGCGGGCGCGAAGCGGCATGCGGCGGACAAGGTGGAGGGGGAGCCTCGCGTGAAGCGCAAGCGCGTCGACGCGGTGGCTGCGGCCGCAGCGAATAGTCGTAGAGATCTCGACGCGGAGTCAAGGGTCTCCTTGGTGAATTTCTTTCCTTCGGGACGGTCAATCTTTCGTGCAGGTCTGATGCGTGTTGCCCGTGCTTAGGTGGAGTTTATCAAGATGCCCACTCCAGGTAATTAATTGTAATGAGTGAATTTTTCTGAGAACGGCGCTAACGGGGAACAGTGTTGTATCGCTACCTCACGCAATTTGACCTGGTGCCTCCTGTGTATCCGTCGCCGTTGTTGGCGAACGACCCACCTCCGCCGGCGACGCTCGACAATCCGGTGCGGCAGGGGTCGCGGGCGCCGAGCCCACCACCAACCACACCGGCTAACAGACCGCGACGCGAATCGAAAGAACAGAACCGCAGACGGAGTTCTCGGTTCTCGGAGGAAGCACCGACGCGACCTCCTGTTTTGGCGGACTTGGACGAGCTGCACGGGGTTTTGGCTGGTATTGCTGAACGACATTTCCGAGAGCTAGCATCGATCAACGGGCGGGAGGAGGTGGACACGCTTGCGTCGTTCATGTGTGCTGTCGAGAAGGCCAAAGGGGGCAAGAATAAAATTTAGACGTACAAAAATACAAAATGACAGGCCCAGGATAGAGGATGTCGGTTACATCAGAAAAAGTGCCGTGGTGTTACTGTTGCCGCGGTAGGAATGATTCGGCGCCCTGATTGGATGCTTGCCAAAGGACCTAAAATAGCTCGTTTAGTCACCGTGACAACTGCCTCGAAGGCCGTCCATGATGCCCCAATAAAAGGCGCACCTTGTCCCCTGGGAAGATCAGTTTTACTCACTTCCTCCCCCTTCGTCTTCCTTCCCTGCAGCCGTGCTGCTCGTCGCTTCGTGCGAGTGTATTCTTTCTACTGTTGTTCATGTTCTCATACCATCTCTAGTCAGCTCCTAACGGCCCAATCCAACCACATTCTTTCTTCATAGATTTCCGTGAAATCCCACGTCCTATATTTCCAGTATGAAGTTCGCAACCTCCGCTGTCTCTGCGCTCCTTGTGGCCCTGCCTTCCATCTCTGCTCGTGCCCTCCCCCGTGCTGCTGCTGCCGCTGCCGCCGGTGCTGACCAGTCTTCGCTCACGCTCGACTCGTCTGTGGTCCAGACCACCGATGATGGTTAATTTTTTTTCTACATTTTCAAAAAACTTGGAAAATGACCTTAAAAATCTCAGGCCAAAACCCCCCGGTGACGGGACAGAGCGCCGCCGCTACGTCGACGAACAACTTCATCAACTTCTGCTCTGGCCAGACCATCACCAACGGTCTCCAGATCACGACTGGCTCCTGCAACCCGATCCCCATCGGCAACATCCCTGCGGTCACGGCCATGCCCTCGTCCAAATTCCAGAGTCCCGCCAACTTGGACACCATTGCCTCTGACACAACTTTCAACGTGACGCTCCAAACCGTCGGCATTCAACTCGGCACGTTCACCAACGCAGCCAAGACGTACTTCGCCAACCCGCAGACCCTCAACGCGCAGGGCCAGATCATTGGGCACACGCACGTCGTCATCGAGTCCATGCCCTCCCTGACCACCACCGCGATCACCAACCCGCAAGACTTCGTCTTCTTCAAGGGTGTCGACGGTGGCGCGGATGCCCAGAACAACGTCGTTGTCCCTGTTGCGGGCGGTCTCCCGGCTGGTGCTTACCGCATGTGCACTATCGTCTCCTCGGCCACCCATCAGCCTGCCATCGTCCCCGTTGCGCAGCACGGAACTCTTGACGACTGCGTCTACGTTAGTTTTCCCCCTCATTTCGTCTTCCCCGATTCTAACGGCCCAATCCCACAGTTCACATCTGCTGCTGGAGGTGCTGCCGCCGCTGGAGCTGGTGCCGCCGCCGCTGGTACCGCTGCCGCTGCTGGTACCGCTGCCGCTGCTGGTACCGCCGCCGCTGCTGGGACTGCCGCCGCTGCTGGCAAAGCCGCCGCCGCTGGTACTGCCGCCGCTGCTGGGAGTGCCGCTGCTGCTGGGACTGCCGCCGCCGCTGGGACTGCTGCCGCAGCCGCCTCTGCTGCCCCTGGTAAGTCCAGCCGATGTGTCCAGGCCGCTTTTCGATCTAATGCGCTCTTTTAGCCACTGCTGCCGCCGCGACTGCGGCCAAGGCAGGTTCTGCCGCTAGCGGCAAGGCTGCTCAGGGTGCTGCTGCTGCCAAGGCCGCTGCCGCAAAGGCCGCCACCGCAGCCAAGGGAGGAAAGAAGGTTCGTCATCTCATTCCCCCCCCCCTCCCTTGTTCCCTATCAATTACTGACATATCCCCCTCTGCGCAGGCGCGTCAACTATGAGGAGTAACGCCGACTAAGCTATGATATGGACCGTTACATCCTAGATCTACTTACTCGCTGCTACTATCACCGCTTGCCCAAAAACCACTCGCCTGTGGGCATTCGCATCCTCATTTTTAATACCAGTTGATGCACTTCTCGTCATACCCCTCCCGCCTGCCCTCATCCTGCATTTGTGTTTTGTATTGCGTCTTGTACATTTAAGGGAGCTGAACTTCCGATTTTCTCAATATACGACCGGGGTCGAGGATTGAATCCAATTTCTTGCATGAATCTCATTTTGGTGTGATACCCAACGGTGCACATTGGGTCTGGTTCGGCCACGTCCCGGAAAAACAAAATTGAGGAGGCAAAAAGCGACTCGAGGCGTACCGAAGGCCCTCGAATTTTCTCGGGCTGCTGGGTAAGCGGGAAGCTCAGAATATGGATAACTATTTTTGGATCAAAAACCTTGATCAACGGTAAAGCTTTCTTCCTCTCGTGCTATCCCTTGGATCAAGAAGTGGGCGTACCAAGAAATTTTCATCGTAGGCCCTCGACAACGAGTTTTCGAGGGAAAAAATATTTTTATACACCGAAGTAAGAGTGTTGCAATGTCTGATATGCCACGATCTCAATAACCACTGATGCAAAATGCTCCAACAAAAAATCCCATTAAATACCTAATACCGCATAACCCACCCCTACGACGTGCCCAATTTGCTCTGGGGTCGCCCCCCCCCGGCGCGATACCGAGCCCCCATCACCCCACGTCGAAAAAGGAAAACTCGCCAGCGAATGCACCTTTTTTGCCTGAAAATTACCTAGGCCGGTGTGGAGCATGCAAAACTGGGGGTGGTCTTGTATGCCAGATTTTCACCCTGAGCCCTCACAGGGGAGGAAAACACAAATTACGGACCATCGGACTGGTAATCGGAAGTGGATTTCACGGAATTTGCCGACGCCCATGAGATATTTTGCATAATTGATTGTAGACCACATGTACATGTTCATATCGCGAAGAACTCCGGAGGAAACAGAGATATGAAAGAGACATTCGCGATTATCAGACCCATTGGGCACAATACTTTTCCGTGTACCAGGAGATTCGGTAACCTCGGGGATACGGCGCCGTCGAACTCTTTCGTATGAACGACGAAGAGTTCGGCGGCGCCAATGTTCACATTGTTCAGGGCGCGTACGAACTTGATATTGATTCATACCAAGTTCGTATGCACCCTCTATTTTTTTCACCGAGACAAGCGCCTGTAATAATCAGGGGTCTTTTTTTCTTCCCCAGATCTGCGTTCGATCTGTCGGCGAAATTATCTCAGGTTCCGCTGGGATCTACAACTCTTCTCGGCTTAGGCCGTACTTTTTTTAACGTTAAAGGGACCGTCGAAATATATATTTAAATTTTGAGAGACTTCGACTCTTCATATTTGACGGGACTTCTGAAGATCTGAATTCTGAAGGTATGGGTAATCTCCGAGAGGCAGTTTCCTTCAACCTTCGTGTCTCAGGATATTCTTTGATCTGACAGGATCCGGAGTTCACGCAGGTTTGGCCCCGATCTGAATATCGTCTGCCTCAGGGAGACTAGGTATAGCTCTATAGGGGCTGAGGTGTTCTCAGATCTCAGACGCCGTCAGCCGATCCGAAGTAAGAATGCAGGATTCATCTCCAGTTCAGAGAAAACCGAATGCGGACTCGGCTCTCAAGTTACTTCCCTCCGCTTCCTTCGACTTCTTGGAATCTCTTGGCGGTGAACGAGCAGCAGGTTGTCGCCTGGCGGCCTGTTTCAAATCGAGTTCCGAGTACTGGGCTCAAATAAATTTAAAAACGATCGACATCTCTTCTCTTCGCTATATGCGCGCCCCTACTGCGAAGTTTCTGGCACGGAGGATCCATCGTCTGCCGCCACTGAGACCAAATTGGGATGATGCGTTGATGCTCGACTGCGACGGAATCCTCTCTGGCTGGCACGGTGATACTTTTAGACCTCCTGCGAACCGACGACGGCCCTACCCGGGAAATAGTCTTTCAGACACGACGCTTCGACAAATTGTCAAGTCATAGTTGTATCTTTCAAGGCACGGCTCACTTTCAATCACGACCCAGTATATGGCGAAGAGATGAAGGTCCTTTCCGTCGCCACTAAGTCCAGGGAAGCCAGAAGGTGATTTTTTGTTCCTTGACCACTGCTGGCTGCTGTGGCACGCGGCCTGGGCACCAACTTCGATTATACGAAAATGTCAAAGGCATTCCAACACCTGACCAGAAACCCGAGGCGTGTCTTGCTTGGGGATGGATGAACTTGACAGCGGACCCAGTTGCAAGTCGGTCTTTCACCACTGGCAGACGCAGAGCCCATAAGCGGCCCGCCCGTTGACTGAACACCCACATTTTATCCGGCCAGAATGTGGGGCGACCATCTTGTTCTCATCCCGGAGCTCAATGCGCTGGGGATTGTTCCCGACTTTGTGACTTGATCCATCGACGGTGACTCGCGTGTCTTGTGGCGTTTGAAGAATAGATGTACCAAAATATACTTGCTGTACTGGCACAGCGATGGATGTCTTTGTTTATTTTTGTCGGTCGTGCGGTTGGTCCAGCGGTTAACGGTTGGTTATTTTTGTCGGTCCCAGCGGTTGGTGTAGAACCAAGTCAAGTCTAGTTTTTTATATTTCCAGGTCTCGCCCCCAGGGGACGAGACCTGGGTCAATGCATGCGTCGCTGGTCGCGAACAATTGCAATGGTGAAGCCGCTACGACCGAGCGACCACAGACGGGACTGAAACGCGATCCATACATAGAGCGAAGCACATGTGTCCCACAGCCAGAGCAAGATGACAGGGGAGGACAGATTGGTCCCGCCTCGAGGCTCGGAAGCAAAGTTTGAATCCGCAATGGGGCTTAGAATCAGATTCTTTCGCCGGCAAAATTCCCATATGAGCTGAAGCCTTCAATTTCGGGCGGAGGTGGAAGGTCGGCTCTTGATTTTGTCAAAATCGTCACTCCTCTTGGGACTGGAAAATGTAAGACGGGTCGTCACCGGTCGTCGGAGATCGCTATTGTGTCGAGGATCGCTGCAAATCGTTGTTCTAAATTCAAACGGAAGAAAGGAAAATTGAGTTTGGGCAAGTGGACTTGATCTCCGTATCTTGAGAAGTCTTCATTAGTTATGTACGGGCCCGGTGAACTTCTCGACTCCGAGAACGCCGCGACGGCCTCTTGGCGAGGCTTGGGCTAGCGACGCGACGTGCAGCTGCGGCACCACCATCATCACTGGTGCATGAAGTGCACTGTCTCGCTCAGTGCCAAGCGCGACAGAAGACCATTAATATGGATCCTTAACTTGAAATATGCATTTACCTCCCGAGCGGTGATGAGAGTCATTTATGGTTTCGGGTTGGGGTGAATCAAGAAATCGCCCCTGGTAATTCTCTAGTACTATAGCGTTCCACGGTGGAGAAAAAGTCTCTCGCAGAAAGTTGACCTCCAGAGCACTCAGCAGACGGAAGAGTTCAGGCGGCCAATTGTCTATGATTTGATGTACAGTTGTCACGTCAATTGAACCAAGTCGCGTCGCGGAACAACATGTCACTGCTTGAGCTTGGCCAAAGCCTAAAGGAGACCGTCGCCCAAGATTTACAGACTGCGGCGCCGTCGGATTGAGAGCCGGATGAGTGGTATTTGTAACAGTGATTTTCGTGATGATGATGCGCAAGTTGCTTGGTGACGGCCGCTGCTTTGAGCTTCATCAAAACTAGGCGTTCTGTCTTTCTTCTGTCCTCCGCTGTGGTCTTGTCCCTCCCGCAGGTGCGTGCGTTGATAATATAGGTGTGGGCAATAACTGAACAGCTTACCAGGCGGCTCTCTCTCCTTTATGCATTTCTACCTTAGCTTTCTGGCGCTGGTCGTTACTTTTTCCCTCGCATGGATAGAACCAGCGGCCGGTGAGGAGAAACCTGCTAGCATTGATGGATGCTGAGTTTTGCGCGACAGCACACAGCACGTCCCGGAGGCCTTTGAAACGCCTGGCCAACCCGTCAACTCTTGCTCTTGAGATTCTTCCGCGCCAACAGCTCTCGTTGTCGGCTAGTTCGTCGCCATTCGCCAAACGGGAACCCTTCCTTCCCCGTTCTACGACCCTGCGATATGACGACTCGTTCCGGCTCAAGATTGCTGCTTTTGACGAAGTTTTTCATCTCCATCTCCGCCCGAACGACCACCTCATTCACCCCGCCGCACGTATCAACTATTACTCTCTAGCGCCTGACGGGACATCGTACATCTCCCACACGAAACCCCTCTTGCGCGAGTCTGTCAAGGCGTACTGGGGCGAGGTCATCCATGCCGACCATTCCCTTACACGTATGCGCGAGGATACTGCCCGCGTTGTACCATCATCGCACCCTGCAGAGCTTGGCTGGGCGCGCATCATGGTCCACCACCAAGGCGACATCGACCAGCGGATCGCGCCTGTCTTTGAGGGTGCATTCAGCCACAAAGGCGTCGTATACCACGTTGCAACCAAGGATAATTATCTGCGACACAAGCGCCCCTTGGATGCTGACGTCTCGGAGCCAGTGGATATCGTCGACTCGGAGTTGGTTATCTGGCGCGACTCGGACATGATGACCGCTCAGGAAGAACATTTTGCCCACACGGGCGAGCACACGACCCCCCCGCCCGCCCCCGAGACCTGCGGGCATGACCGACTGTCCTACAATACGGATACTGCACAGAACCCCATCCTCCAGAAACCGGCAACAAGTCCTTGGCTAGAAAACACCCTCGGCTTTTTCGGAAACCTTTCCGCTAAACGAGATGATGTGGTTGGGACGCCGATGGGCACCAAGTGCGTGAACCTTCTGACAAAAAATTCATAGCGTTGACCTTTTTTCAGTTTTCAGAGTAGCATTGGAGACGTCGCTGGATGCCCAAACACTCAGAAAGTGGTATGTTTGAACGATCGGCCGTCTTACAATCAGCGTACCCATTGAACGTTGTAGCTCTACATGGGTGTTGCTGCCGATTGCGTGTACACTTCGACATACGGTTCCCGCGAAAACGCCACATCTCAGATTTTGAACGATTGGAATGCCGCCAGCGCGCTATACAAGACAACATTCAACGTCAGTCTTGGTATAGTCGAGCTTCAGATCCAGGACGAAGTGTACGTTCATTCCTTATTTGTTATTAGCGAGGCGACTGAGCCGTGTACAGGTGCCCGAACCCTGTTAACACGTCTTTCCCGTGGAACACCAACTGCACCGCTGATGTCACTCTCAATGATCGTTTGTCGTTGTTCTCGCAATGGCGCGGAGACAAAAGCCCCGACGCCGCTGGCCTGTGGCATCTCATGAGTGGTTGCCCAACTGGTTCAGAGGTCGGCATTGCATGGCTCGCTACATTGTAGGTTCTATCTTACCGCATATTCTCCCACTGATCTCGCTTTCAGATGCCAACAGGCTGCCACTGGGAGTGCGCCTTCTGTAGTTTCCGGCACTGCCGTTTCCACCGCAGGTCTCACTGAATGGCAAGTCGTTGCCCATGAGATTGGACACAATTTTGGTGCTATTGTACGTCTTGTCTGTCCTTTGCAACTTGAATATGGTTCGCTGATTTATTTCTTCCGTAGCACGACGTGAGTGCAATCGTTGTTTCGCGACACGACTTAATGATGCTCCATCTGTTCTAGTGCGCTGATGGCTGCAACTCGACGACTATCTGCTGCCCCCTGACATCCACAACCTGCGACGCTAATGCCCAATTCATCATGAGTCCCGTGGCGGAGCAGGGCGAAAAAGTATTCTCTCAATGCACCCTCGGAAATATTTGTGCGTATCTCCGTTTTATTACGCCTTCATCTCACTGACGTCGGCCATGCAGGCTCGTTAATGACCGGGGCATCTAGAACCAACACGACCTGTCTGCAGGATCCCAGCAACAACGTCGAGACCATTTCGCTCCAGATGTGCGGCAACGGCATCGTCGAGGCGGGCGAGCAATGCGACCCAGGCGAAGGCGTCACGTCGCCGTGCTGCGACTCTGCGACGTGCCAGTTCACGGCGAATGCGGTGTGCGACCCGGATAGCAGTCCGTGCTGCACGTCGCAGTGTGGGTTCGCGCCGACGACACAGGTTTGCCGGCCGGCAAAGGACGCGCAATGCGATATCGCCGAGATGTGTACGGGCGCGTCGTCCGCGTGTCCTGCCGACGCCGTGAAGCCGAATGGTTCGTTCTTTTTAATTTGGTAGTGCTGATGATTTTATATTTACTTTACCAATAGGACAGAGCTGCGGTAGCAATGGCCTGGCCTGCGCAAGTGGGCTGTGCACATCCGTTTCTTTGCAATGCCAGCAACTCGGGGGGTCCATGAACCTTACCACGGCATGCCCAAACCAGAGCTCCAACACATGTCAAGTTTCTTGCCAAGACCCCACGCAGTCAAATCAGTGTATCCTGTTAACGGCCCTCCTCGTGGACGGCTCACCATGCGGTAGGTCTTGGTGACTCATCGGATCTCCGCTTGTGTGCTCAATAGAAATTAGGTTATGGTGGTGTCTGCGCATCTGGAGGGTGTCAGTCAGCCGGGCTCTTCGACACTGCCAAGGTAACGCATCACACCGTTCCCTGCTTCTTTTTGGAACCAAGCTTGCATGCTAACGGCGCGGCTGTAGGCATGGTTCACTCAGAACCTGCAGATCGCCATCCCTGTCTCCATCGTTGCCGGTCTAGTTGCGATTCTGCTGCTCTGGGTTATTGGGAGTGGTGCGTGATGTTTCGTTTATTTTTCCTCGTACTCGGAGGCTGAAACTGACTAAATACCTTGATCCTTTGCTTTATTAAATTAGCGATGTTGAGATGCTGTCGTGGCCGACCTGACTATGCGGGGTCAGCCCCAGCCCCGATCATGGCCCCTCAGGGCCAGGGCCCCGATATGCGCCACCAGCGGCTGGGGAGCTTTGACTCCGCACCGACAGGGCCCATGGGGAACGGCGCTGGGTGAGCCTACATTCAATTCTTTACATTCCGGTCGTCACATTCGGGGTTCATACTAACGAGGAATCGTTTTATGTAGCTCCGGCCCCGCGCCCCCAGTCCGTTTTGACTCGCGGCCACCGAACTTCTCTGGTCAACAGTCTGGGTGGGTGGATCCGAGTAGTTATAATGGCGCGCGTCGGTAGTACTGTTGAGGATGGTAATAATCTATCGTCTATCGAGCCTGTGGACTGTTGTGGTATTTTTTATTGTATATACATACATATTCGACCTTCGGAATGTAGATGCTGCCAGGCGGCCTGTAACAGACGATATGGCTACGGGGCGCATGCAGGAAGGCTCGGGACAAAACTGCATCGACCCTAGCAATGAATACCGCTCAAGCTCCTAGAACTTACATATTCGGTCTTCGGAATATAGATGCTGTGAGGCAGCCAACATGGCTGCGAGGCATATGCAGGAAGGCTCGGAGAGTGTTAAGCATCATCCCGCCTAAAATCTGGATCCGAGTTGCATAGATGGTGGTAGATCGTTTTGTTGGCTAAATTAGACTTGCGATATGCATCTAACAATGTAGGGTATGAATATGCGCTCTACTGCGTCCGTGTGGTATTAATATACATTGAATCTTCCAAGGATACATCAAACCGACATAAATATAAGGATAGGCAATACGCGGATAAAGTCTATAACCGCTGCCGATTTTTCCGTAGAGGTTGGAGTGGTACCGGAGGGGGTCCATTTGGAATGGCGTATGGTGGTGGGGAGTCACCGAGGAGTATCAGGGAGGCAGACGAGTAGGGGTTACTACTCCGCGACTCGTTGTGTGTCGTCCCGCCAGGGAATGTATTCGTATTTGGACTTGGACTTTCGCCGTCACTGAGCAGCGTCGTTGCCCAGTCCGGTGATCTGGGAGAATACGCGCCGGGTTCCAGTAAGCGGCTGTGGCTGCCGTACGGGTGCCGCGACGCGCGTGAGGAGGAATCCGACATATCTGTGAAGGGCGTTATGTCCGTCTTGCTAGGTTTGCGCTGGTGGGGATAATGCTTCGAGCGCCGCTGCCAGGCGAAGTATACGAGGACTGCGGCAATAACGATTAGTGCGACGACGGCGAGTGTGCCGAGCACCACACCCGCGATGGCTGCGGGTGCGAGCTTGTTACTCTGAGCTGCCCGGGCGGCGATGCCCATGGTTCCGTCGCCCGCTTGCGAGTAGCTGAAGATGCTAAGAAGAGAAAAAAAGAATTAGGCCGAGGATCGTGTGTGGGCGGCCTGGACCCACAGGTATATTCCGGCGATGAAGGGCGATCCGAGAAGATACTCGGTCGCCGTTGCATCGATCCATTCTTGGAGCACGCCGACGCAAACGCCGTCTGCTTGTTTAACAACAAGCACAGACTGATCCAGGCTGGTCGAGAGAGACCCAAACACGACCGTGACAGTGAATTGGGAGTCGCAGGGTAGCTTCCATGTATGCGCAAAGGCGGTGGTCGCGTGTTTTGTAGCGTTTGGAATGGCGGCGTCTGAAAGCGGTTGGCAAAATGAAATAGACAGCGAGGTTGACATACATATTGAGCGTGCAGGGCCCTGCGGGAAGACGATACTCGGGTAATAGGGGTCAAGGAACGTGGGGAATTGTGTGCCGGTTTCCGAGACGTTGAATCCCGATGGCCCCGTCGCGAACCACGCGTCCATTTCAACGAACCAAGTCGACATATTCGACGGAGTCGAGGCGTTCGCGGCGAGCATAGGTTTCGACGCGACTGCGCCCTCATAGAATGAGGCGTCTGGCTGCTGCCAGTGCAGTTCGCCACCCGAGCCCGAAGAATTTGAAGGCGAGAGCGGATTGAGCGCCATCCCGTACGAAAAGACGGGTTGCGTTGGATTGCGCGCGAGCCAGCCGGCGGCGGGCGAGTCTGCAAACGGCGCGATGCCCGTACCCATTATACCCGAAATTCCCGGGGTGAAGAATGAGGTGGATTGGTTGGCCACAGCGACTGCAATTTAAATATATGAGGTTGGGCCTCACCTGTAGGCAGCTTGGTTACACACACCTGTTTGGTTAGGGTACGACCATGCTGAACCGTTGCTCAGCAAAAGGCCGCAGTTTTCGCGCACCAGGGTCCCATTCGCGACCCCGTTCAAAGTGGCCACACCCAAGGATTGTGGCAACTGCTGGACGCTGGAGGATATCGACGGATTATAGCTGCACGATGCCCGTCAATGGGAAAAGTAATTCGTTGGGGTTGGACCCACGAAGGAACGCCGCCACACGAGGTGCAATCAGCACCGGCAACCGTTGTAATTCTATAGAGCCCCAGTTAATTTTGAAGTGAACACAGCGGGAACATTTGACCGACGCGTTGGAGGTCGATAGTGCAAAGGAAAACGATTGAGGAGAAGGGTTCGAGGACTATGCAAAGCCAAACGATCGGATCGCTTCAGATGAGATAGGTAGGGAACATACCATGTTCACCGTTACGGAGTAAATCTGATTTTCATCGAGACTCACTGGGATTACGAGAGTTTGCGGGAGAGGTACGGTTCGTGGAGCGATGCGGGCATGGGAAACAGCAAGGATACATAGCAAGTTGCACAGAGAGAGCAGGAGCGTTACGGACATGAAGGCGGCTAGGGAAAAGGATCAGACGGTCAAACAAAACTTAATATGCGCTTGAGCAGGTTTGATTGCGTTTAGGGTTGATTGCGTTGGGTACGCGGGGCAAGGCAATGCAGTGACGCAACCGGAAGCAATATCCCGCGTGGGACACACTAGGTTATTTGGTTGCGGGTGGTTCGGGCAGCGGGCTGGGTCGGGGTGCACCGCCCATTCGTCAAGGTAGACGTCGGGAGCAAATAGACGGCAATGAACCAGCGCAAAGAAAACTAGGCGCTGTCACTGAATAGGGGCGAGCAGGTGCCTTAAGTTTAGGGCGGACAAACGATCGGACATGCAGCGGCGATATTATTAGGATCACGGACCGAGCCCGGCAACGACAAGACGCCGTGAATCTTTTGATCGCCGGTAACACAAACGCCAAGACATTGGCAGCAAAGTTGCAAACACGTCTTGCATTTCTATGAACTCGGTTTCTCAGTCTTGGGACTCTTTTCTAATATGGCATCGACTATCCCAAACTCGAGAGCTTGTGTTGCTGTGCATAAAACATATCAGCTTCGCGAATCACGCGTAGTTCGGGGGGGAGGCAGTACCTGTCATAAAGTAATCTCGTTCTAAAGCCTCTCCTGTAAACAAGGAAATAGCAAATAAGTCTCGCAGATCCCGCGATGAAGCGGAGGGTGCTTACCGAATCGCTGTAGACCGTCTTCTTTACTTTCGCCGTCTTTAGCGCAGTGTTTTTGATAGATGCCGGTTAGTACGTCTCTTATTCTGAGAATCTCCTTTGCGTGAATCGCAATATCAGATGCCTGGCCGGATGCGCCACCCGATGGCTCTGCGCCCCTGTTTAAGCTATATGAGATGGACATGGGGAGGATCAACTTACGGTGGATCATGATGCTTGCGTTCGGGAGGCAGTGGCGCTTGCCCTTTTCACCCGCTGACAACAGGAGCGACCCCATACTCGCAGCTTGCCCAATACAATAGGTGTGGATGGGAGCTGAAACGTACTTGGGAGGTACTCAATTAGTTGTTCTATGCGCCCACTGCTGCCGGAGCCAGTTACAAGTACGGACCTGCATCTGTGTCGAGTGGAGAGTGAGTGGCTAAATACCAAATGTGATTGCCACACCAACCGTATCGTAAATTGCGAGTCCCGCGGTGACGCTTCCCCCCGGAGAGTTAATGTACAGATGTATTGGTTTTGACGTATCCTCGGCTTCCAAGAACAACAGCTGCGCGACAGTTAATGTTGAATCTGTGTCGCGGATCTACGAAAATAATTGAATCAACGCGGGGTAATGACATCGAGGGGAAAAGTATACGGGTCCGTAGAGCATGATCACCCGCTCCCGCAGCAGACGCGAGAAAATGTCATATGACCTTTCACCCCTGCCCTGGCAACGTATTGGGAATCGGAGAAATGATATCAGTGCGTCTTGCGCGCACCGTCTGTTCAATGACTATCGGAACCAGACCGTTCCCCTGAGGATTGGAGTATCCAGAGAGGGGGTGAAAGGCGCGTCGTCCCACATGGCGTCGGAGGCTAGATGAAGCGAGGCGGAGCATCGTGAAGGAGTGTCTAGTCTTGTAAACGACTTTCCACCGTTTTTATCAAGACAGAAAGTCCGCGTCACGCTAGTCACAGCCCTCATGTGCGTGACAAACGCGTTCAAACAACTCTGGTCACGGTTTTGCTTGAACCAACGACGCGGTGCTCTCCTCGACATAATGTCGATCCCTCGCTCGCACTCTTACTCTCAGCGCTCTACGGACGCACCCATGGACTTTGAATTCACGAACCGTCCACAAACCAGAAACATCTGGGCAACCTCAGAGGACGACGACCCAACGACGCCGAAAAAACGTACGTGCGCCATCGTAAATTCGATCTAGGTAGATTGTACTCAGCACGTTAGCGTCCGTAGGCTCGCATGCGGACCTTATTAACCCGCCAACGCCACTGCACAACCCCATATTTGGCCAAAACCAAGGCATCCCGTTTCTCTTTCAAACGCCGTCGCGCCCACTGGACCCCTCGCCCCACCCATGGGCTCCGCCCGCAAACTTTTCCCCTTCCAAGGCGTTCCCACAGCCAAGCCCGGCACCTGAGCTGCGGGATGTCGACATGCGCGAGGCGAGTCCGCCGAAACCCGAGGCAGGCGCTTTGTCGCCCGAGGGAAACGGCAACAACGCTAGACCGGTGTCGACGGGCGGGATGCGGCGCGTTTTTAAATCACGCATGAAATCCGCCCTCTCTATGTCCACCATGCCAGAGTCGCGTGGGGACGATCAACGCGACCCATATTCGGACACCGATGACGAGGGAGACGACTCAGCTGCTGGGGGCCGGTTAACCCGAACGGGGTCCGCGACGTCAAACCATTACACGCTCAATCTGCCTTCGCCGCCGGCTCCCCAGTCAGATCTGCCCTATATTTTGCTCGGGTGGGTGCCTCGCTGATGTCCGAGCCGAGGTATAAGCGCTGACGATCCACAGATATCTGCAGTTTTTCTTCAATCTGTCGCTGATCCTGCTATTTCTGTATCTGGCCGTGCAGTTCATCTGGACAGTCCAAAGGGATGTAGAGGAGCGGATATCAGAGTACTCGATGGGTGCGTCATTTTTAGTTTAGCCAGTTTAGCTGTCGTGCGACAGCTGCTGCGCATTGACGCCATCCCATTGACTAACCCGACCCGGGCTCTTGGCGACAGATATAGTGCAGGACATTGCCATGTGTGCACTGCAGCACAAGAATAACCTCTGCGAAAATCCGTTACCGGCAATGGCACAGCAGTGTGCCATTTGGGCGACGTGTATGAGCCGTGATCCGACAATAGTGGGACGCGCCAAGGTCGGTGCCGAGATGATCGCGGAGGTAGTGAATGGTTTTGTCGAGCCTATCAGCTGGAAGACACTGGTCAGTGGTTCGCTCCGTTTCAATTTTGATTCTCGCGTACACACATTGAGTGTGCCACGCGGCTACTTATGTCGGCTTCGAATCTCATCCCGGGTTTATTTTACAGGCGTTCACGTTGACGTCCTTGTCATTCCTGACCCTGTTTATCAACGCGCTTCTCTCGCTTTATCGTTCTCGCCATCAGCCCCAGGCCCCGCCGGCTCCACCTCAGCAACAACACGGCCAGTTCCCGATTGCCCTTGGGTATCACCCTGCGAATATGCCAAATCACTTTGGCGGATATCTGTCACCTGCGCCCACACCGAGCTGGGGACGCAGTGGGCGTTCCTGGACAGCAGCGCAGGAGGAGATGGAGAGCCCGACGCGGCGGCGACGGCTCGACGGGGGCGGGGCGGTAAAGATAAAGTGAATTTAGCCTCTACAGTATGTTACTCATTACTACACACGGAACATAATAATCTGGCCTCATTGAACGCTTACAGCCGAGTCAGGTCAACGAGCTGTTAGCTCAATTGATTAGTATCGTTTTTGCCATGATAGATAATTAATACCCCTGGGAGGGATCTCGCACTTAACGGATGTGCGGCCTGACGCGGGCGGGTCTTTTGAACACGGAAGTTTTTCAAATGTGTTTTTCCGTGGCACCTGCCAAGACGAGCTGCGCACCAAATCCGGGGTGCGACACACATGTCAGAGCCTCGGTCCGGGAGGATGGGGAGAGCGGTTGCTGTGGGAAAAAGATCATGAACAGTACAACCGTCAGGAGATCGGCGTTTTTGAAAGGTGCCGTGAGAGATTCTTTGTTGTGTCCGCAAACTCAATCTTGCAGATTCACATGTTTGTCAGTTTTCTGAAATTGACGGTCAATGGAAGCATTCTTTTCGCCTTAAGGGGGTAACCAAGACCAGGGTTGTGGAACCACTAGCGCCTCCACAATATCGGAATCGGACCTCCTGCACAGCATGCGAGGAACGGAATCGGACAAAATTGGATCATTACACATGATGATCTTTGAAGAACGCGTCTTGCGCCTTGCACATGAAATTGACCAGTAGCCTCGGGTGGTGTTAAGATGATGATAATCTTCCGCTCGCGGACATCAGCATCATGCAGTACGTCTATACATATTTGGTTGCCAGGTTGTGGGCAGGGGTGGCTGGCATCGCCAATGCCACTGCCGTCGGATCCTTGCGCACTTACAGCACTCGCATGCTCAAAATCGAATCGCGACCGGATTCGGACCGTAGCAGTGAGACGAGACAAATATAGAATAGATCGATGGGAGTATAATTGCCGACAAGCCGAAACAGAAGGTCATTTACCGCTCGTTGTGGCTGTGGCGGCCTTCTCTTCTTCCTTTTTCTGCGTGAGAAAAAGGAGGTCAGTGGCGTAGCAACAAATGCCACACGAGCCGAAAGTCGCATGCCTTTTGCTTAGCTCGTAAAATCTCCGCATCGCTGGGTAAGCATCCGTGAATCTAGGTTCAGAGGGGCATGGGAACAAATCAGACATACCTTTCTTTTCGCTTCTGTAAACTGGCAGCGGATTCCTGCGGGGGAGCCGATGAATACCCGAATTGGGAATAAGGAGGCATTGTTACTTTTGGCTTCTTCTGGCTGGCGGCGGCTTTCTTCTGGGCCTTGAGGCGATCTTGGTCGCGCTGGTTGCCGCCTGGGAGGCGGTTCAGGGCGGGTGTATGAACTAGCAGCGACGCGGGGTCACGTACGGGTCATGGCGAGGATCGAGGGGGTTAGTAGAGTTGAATGTCACCAAGAAGCCTGATATAGCGTCGGAGTTTCCGGAAGGGATCAAGAAGAGTTCCGAGGCGAGAAGGGCAGCTGAGCTGATGTATGATCGGGCGCGGTTCAGAATAACGCCGCAACGCATTCATTTTCATTGCAGATTACCGTTTGTGTTTCATCTGCGTGTGAGGAATCGGATATCGGTGGAGATGTGGGCGTTGTAGCCGCAACAGCTTGTTTCGCCTGTATTTCCCGCGGGGGGCCGAGGTGGGTGAGGATTACATGATCTGTCAGGGACGCTGCCGTTATATCTTATCTGATGGGCTTCTTGCTGGTGTGAGTTTCGAAATAGAATGGGAATTGTTTGATAGGGCTGAAATGAAACCGGGGATTAGGTGATTTGCGATTGAGGATTTGGATCGGGTGCAGATCTGTGTGGCCCGATCGGTATCCCGATTCACCTCGTGCCTGTCTTCCTTTCCCGATCTCGCCTTCTTTGATCGTCACTTGTTGACTTTATTCTTGCCCGTCTTACTTATATATACTGCCGTTCGCCAAGCGTGTGCGACTCTTTTCCGACCCAATCCATGTCTATGAGACACCCCCGCGAGGGCCGCCTCCAGGAGCCCCCGCATGCCCATATCCTCAACAACGGCCCCCCTCCCCCGCCCCCCTCCAGAATGGCGCTCCCCATCCCCAGAACATTGTCTCTCCCATCCAGGGCGCCGCCCCCGCCAACGGCGCCAACCCAGCCGCAAACTCCGCAATCCACAAACTCACCACCGCAAACGAGCAGACCTGGCTTCTCATTGGTATGTTTTCCGTGCACTCTTTATTTATTTATTTTTTACATGTCGTCGCAGGCCGCGTCGCTGAGCAGATGGGTGACCTCGAGCACGCCCTCTCCGCATACGAAAATGCGCTCCGACACAACCCCATGTCCCTTTCGGGTCTCACGCAAGTTGCAGGAATAGCTCGGATCAAAGAAAACTATCCCAAGGCATGTGTCTTCTGAGCTGCGCCACTTGGCCTCCCGTTTCCGAATCCGAGGATTCCGCATCTTAATTTGTCCACGCTTGGCGCTAACTTTACCTCTTTCTGTATTAGGCTGTCGAATTCTTTCAGCGTGTTCTTGCCCTTCAGGAAGAGAATGGCGAAGTCTGGAGCGCGCTGGGTAGTTTACCGCCTTTCAATCACCCGTCGTCGGCTTTTTAACGTCCATTCTAGGCCACTGCTACCTAATGCAGGATGACCTGCAGAAGGCATACTCAGCCTACCAACAGGCGTTGTACCTTCTTCCAAACCCAAAGGTAATTTATCATTCCTGTAACGCCGCCCCCACCCTTACTTACACCGCCGCTAGGAGGACCCCAAGTTGTGGTACGGCATCGGCATCCTCTATGACCGGTACGGCTCCCTCGACCACGCAGAAGAGGCTTTTTCTTCGGTCCTGCGTATGGACAAAGGTTGGTCCCTTGCATTAATTGAAAATCGAATGGCGGTCTGGATTAATTGGAAAGACCTAGATTTCGACAAGGCCAACGAAATTCTTTTCCGCCTTGGAATAATATACAAGCAACAGGGCAAGTATGATGATTCCCTGGGATGCTTCGACCGGATTCTCCGCAATCCTCCGAGCCCACTGGCACACGCCGACATTTGGTTCCAAATCGGGCATGTTTATGAACAACAGAAAGATGTAAGTCATTTTCCGTTGATCTATCTCGGCGTTTTTTTTTGATGATGTGAACATTCCTTGTAGCACGTCAGCGCTAAAGATGCCTATGAACGCGTCGTCACCGACAACCCAAGTCACGCCAAAGTCCTTCAGCAGCTCGGGTGGCTGTACCACCAGGACGGCTCGTCCTTCCAGAACCAGGACCTTGCGATCCAGTACCTCACCAAGAGCTTGGAAGCTGGTATGCAACTCTGCTCTTCATCTTCGGCACGTCTTCGCATAATAATATCCCCCTTCTTTAGATCCTTCCGATGCGCAGAGTTGGTACCTTCTTGGACGCGCTTACATGGCCGGCCAGAAGTACAACAAGGCGTACGAAGCATATCAACAGGCCGTGTATCGCGACGGCCGGAACCCGACGTTCTGGTGCTCCATTGGCGTCTTATACTTCCAAATTAACCAATACCGCGACGCGCTGGATGCATATTCTCGTGCAATTCGCATCAACCCGTACATCTCGGAAGTCTGGTTCGACCTCGGCAGTCTCTACGAGAGCTGCAACAACCAGATCTCGGACGCCATCGACGCCTATGCCCGCGCGAGCGAGCTTGATCCCAGCAACCCTGTTATTTCGCAGCGGCTTACGCTGTTGAAGAACGCGCAGGCCACGGGTGGGCAGGTTCCCGCCGCTCCCGGCCCGCAGGACGTCCACCCCACCGCATACGCCAGCGCAGTAGTTCCCCCGCCTGGCCTTACGGGCCCGCCGCTTCTGCTGCAGTCGACGAGCCAGCGCCCAGTATTCCGCACTGAGTCGCGAGGCCCGACGGAGATCTCGCTTCCCCCGCCCTCGCAAGTCGGTGCTGGTACTGGTCGCTCGACGTCACCGTCTGTGCCCTTCCGGGGTGGTCCCCCGCCGCCCGTTATTCTCGACGAGACTAGACATCCGCAGTCGCACACGCCGCTCGCGCCGATGGATGTCGACCGCCCGCCGATTCATACGCGCGAATATCCCCCAGCTCGTCGCGCGAACCCGGCGGTCGTGGTGGACCCATTGGGCACCAGAGTTTACTTCTCCACCACCCCGTTCCTCAACCGCCGGAAGAAGTGCGTAACGGCGGAAGCCACTTACACCATCAAGAGTCGTACTTTACGCGCCACCGCCCAGCCTCGGCGTCCATGTCCCCGCCCCCTCACAACAACAACAACAACCGCATTCGCTCGCCCCCGCCCCCGCCTTTCCCGCCCTACCCCTCTTCTTCATCACGCGGGCAGCCTGGTGGGCCTGGGCAGCCGCAGCGCTCGCCGCGTACATTCCCCGCGCACGAGCAGATCCGTACGGGCGAGCCGCCCGAGATGGGATGGGAACGACGCGCGCCACCGGCGGAGCACGGCCGGGATTGGCCCACACGGGAGCATGAAGCACGCCGCCCGCGGCATTCCAACTCGGGGAGCGAGTACCCACCGCACGGCACGCCATCGCAGGCGCCGTTGCAGCCCTTCTACCCTCCGCGCGAACGCTCGCCTCCACACCGAGGCCGCAGTCCGCCCGAGGCCTCCCCGCGCTCCGCACACCCCTCGCACGCGGCGCCGTCGCGCTACTGGGACGCGAAGCCGCCGAATGCGCTCCCGTCGATCGTGCAGACACCGCACGCACGCCCATCTCCCCCGGCGTCGCACGCAGAACATCGTGACTCGCGACGGTACGACCCACGGTACGACGTGCGTGACTCGCGTGACCACGGAGACGCGTACGAGAGCGAGCAGCACCAGCGCTCGAGGTCCGAGTCGCGCGGTAGGTATCCTGGCTCGCATGCGGGCTCACCTGAGGGACTGCGCAACCCCGCGCGGCCGCCTCCGCCGCCGCATATGAGTAGCTCTAGCGTAGCGCGGTCCGAAAGCCCTCACCCGTCGACGTCGAGTGCGCCGGAGGCGAAGCGCCGACGAGGGGCGAAGGAGCAGCAGCACACTGAGGTTGCGGTACCGCCTGCCTCACAGTCGCAGGAGCAGCCGCCGAAGAAGGAGAAAAAGAAGCGGAGTAGACGGAAGGAGGATGGGGGTGCGGACACGCCGAAGCCATTTTCGGGCCCGTCGTCGCACCAGTCCACGACGAGCTACAAGGTGTCGCCTAGTTATAAAGGCCCGAGCTCGCCTGGGCCGGTCAGCTCCAACGGTTCGGGGTCGTCGGGGCGCTCGGTGCAGCCTTCGCCGACTAGTGCTGCGCCCAGGATGCCTTCGCGTGTTGTGGACGATGATTATGATGAGCCTGGTGTTGCGGATGCGCTGATGGGTTTGGCGTCGTACAGAGAGATGCCCGCGCCGCCTATGGAGGGCGCGACGTCTCAGTCACCCACCGTTTCGTCCGGCAGCCGGCACAGCGACCGCGACCGCAGCGAACGTGATGCCCGCGAACCCCGCGAACGACCCCCTCCTTCGCACCGCGACTCCGTCTCCTCCACCCGCAGCCGCGGCTCTCCGCCCAACTCGCTCAAGCGCCCCCTCAGCCCGACGGAGGACGCGACGGCTTCGGACACCAACAAGCGCTCACGCGTTGAGGTGCTTCACCGGCGCGACTCGTCTGTTGGCCGCCGCACTCCCATCCCGTCTACGCGCCCATCGCCGATTCCCTTCCGCACCCAGCCCGCGTCGCATTCGCCGGAGACGCGCGATCCGTACCCGGCGAGCCCGCCACTGCCAGCAGTGTTCCCGCCGCACCCAAGGCCGATTGGCGCAGCCGGACTGTCTTCGGGCGGAGGGGCAGGACCGGGAGCGGGGGTTCCGCATATTATCGCGCCGATTGCGTTACCGCCGATTGCGACGCTATCGCCGACGTCAACCGCTGCTTCACCTGCGCCTGAGCGTGAGCGAGAGCGAGAGCCTCGCGACCGTGAACGTGAGCGCGAGAGGGAGAGGGACCGGGATCGCGAAAGGGAGCGAGATCGAGACCGCGACCGGGAGCGGGAAAGGGAACGAGAACGCGAGCGAGACGACAAGATGCAGGTCGACTCGAACCACTCCGTCTCGCCACCTCCGCGCGCCAAGGTCGAGGTCGTCCACCTGCGCACGCCGCCGAAACACTCCCCTCCCCCCCAAACGACAAGATGGACTCTGCGCCGTGATTCTCCCGCTTCCCTTCTCCTTAACATTCCTCATTCCTTTCTTGCTGTTTACGCCTCGCTTTCTTGCACCGCAACGACCCGATCACGAAATCCGTCCGCCGTCTAATTTACTACATAACATTCAATCCGCATTTTGCGCGAATTTGCTCTTCACTCGCATCGTCTCTTAGGTAGCTCGCTGTATTCAAATTGAAAGTATTATTAGTAGTCAATACACCAGTAGAAATAGTTGAACCTCGTCCATGATTCGTTACACACAAATCACATGTACTATACATACTCAGGCTTCATGAATATTTTTGCGCGTCATTGCCGACTGGCCCTCTCACATTGACTTCCCTGAGCTGCAAAGCATGGAGCAGAACGGGGTTCGAGTTGCTCAAAGCTTGCGTCTGGGAAACCGACAAGGCAATTGATCAGTGGCTGTGCGCGACATTGCTCTTTTTTTTCTGTTTCCTAGTTTTCGCGCCTCTTTGGTGCCTCTCTTCACCGCGATGAGCGCCCAATCTGTTACTACGATCCTCTCACTTCCCAACGAACTTCTTGTTGCCATTGCTGTTGCGGGCCAAGAAGATCGCGTCGCAGATTTATTTGTACAGCTCAGATTCACAGCGGCAGAATCGGTCTGATCTGACTTTTAAATCGGAATGGTCTCTATCCCATCTTTCTCGACGCTTCCGCGATGTCGTTGTCGCTGCGCCTCCGCTTTGGACGCTCACGGAAGCGGACTTGGACTGATAGGGATCTGTGGAGATCCTGAACCTCTACTTGAAGCGTTCCCGATCCTATAAAATATCGACAACCCTGCGCGAATTCCCATTCGGCGACTACGATTCCATTCATTCCCATGATAGTGGTGAAGCCCCGCTGCTTACATTCGCCAGCCCAATTGTTGTGCACGTCAATGGCATACAGCGGCTGAGGATTGGGGGGTGGAATTGTTAAGCTCCTTCCGCTTTGACACAGCTCCTCAATTGCAGTACCTCGAGATTGTGCAGTTCGAAGATAGTCCCGGGCTATGGAACACACCGTTGCAATGTTCTCACCTGGAGCCCCGAGATTGAATTTTCTTAAGCTCGATGGCGTCGAACTCGAATTACCAGCGTCTCGCTAGACGGCCTCGCTCACACACTTGGAGGTATACAGTCAAACACGAGACCATAGTGACCTGGTCGCG
This sequence comes from Mycena galopus ATCC 62051, assembly GCA_014925785.1. Lineage (NCBI taxonomy): Eukaryota > Fungi > Basidiomycota > Agaricomycetes > Agaricales > Mycenaceae > Mycena > Mycena galopus. Next base: position 3,882 of record WIQG01000584.1, on the reverse strand, counting down.
CTCACGGCGCGATGCCCCTTGTTAGTGCATTTATGCCTAGACGGAGACGGACTCGACCTAGGAGGCCAGCAACGGTTTCACATCCCAACTCTGAAATTTCTCCACATTTCGGGTTCAGAAGACGAACATTCGGATTATCTATCAGAAATTTTGGATCTCCTTGACTCTCCAGCCTTGACGGAATTCGTGGCCAACGAAACCCACGGTGACCAGATCTGCGCGCCATTCAACTCGCCGAGCTTCCCCAACTCGTCTTTCCCTGCCTCCTTTTCTTCTATCCACCGAACCTCCTGCTCATGCAAGGCCGATTTTCCTCCGCCTCTCACAATCTCCTCTCCTGTGGTCGTGCTCTTCCCCGCATTGTCACATCTCACCCTGGTCAACCAATGCTTCACCCCTACCATCATCCGAGACATATTAGGACCAGCCTCGTACCCTCTCAAACTCGTTACGTTGTATCCCAAAGAGGGTTCGTTCCAGGATGTAGACAACGCCCTCAAGGACGCGATGACCTCGACACGCCAGCGGAGGCACCCATTTCCCAAAGTAGAATTTCGTTGTCTGCGTTCTGATAACATGGACGTGAACGATAATTTATAGGGCCTTAAGAAGACTCGGATGTGCTTGTCACCGATACTTTGTGGCATATTCTGGCGCAGAGTAGCGCCCTAGTTGTTTACTGTTCAAACGCCGGTGGGTTAGATAGGGGGAAGGGACGAAAGTGGTAAGCGACCGCATTTCCTGGCTAGGGCCCTGTTTATAATTCTCAGGACCATTATAAACGGTTTTTTATTTTGCATTTGTAAACAGGGTGCTTATAAACGCGTTTATAAATACCGATCCCAAAAGTCCCAAAAACGGCATCTGTGCATGAGTTTGGCAGCATTTTTGCCCAAATTGTGCCTCTCTGTGACTTGCTGGATGCCCCAAAATTCAAATTTTTATTCTTGCCTAAAAATCTAGTCTCTCGCAGACAGACACTTCAACATATGATCTCGTACCTCGATTGGTTGAACTAAAAATCAGCCACAATAGATAGTTTTGAGTTGATACAAGGACAATTTTAGCTGGATTCCTGACAGTTCTAGCCCAACCCAAGGTCAACTTTTACATAAATCAATACTGACAGCATGAGCTGTTTTAGCAGATATGACACTATCCGATTTTTGTCCCATCCCAGTCGACTTCGAGTCAATTTTGCCCTCTTAGGACACAGCCACTTTGAATTATAAACCGGCACTTTGACCCCCACCATTTTAAACCGCGTTTATAAACCGGTGTTTAAAACAATGTTTACAAACTGGCCTTACAAACAGAGCCCTATTCTTGGCGTGCGTGCCTCGTAATTCATTGGTGTTTGAACTGTTCGATCTCGTACAAGGACAGGAATCCCCGCTAGATTGAAGTGGCATCTCCACCCGCGAAAGAATCGCAGTGGCCCGACTCATTCCCTTTTAGTACTTAATTCCTTCAATCAAAATGGCGTTTCTTGAAGCGAGCCATTTAAACTCCGCTTTTGGACTTGAGTCCCAGGCCGCACCGTCCTTGTTGGCTATTGCTGCTTGCATTCATGCCGCCCGATCGGGGTTCTCGGAGCGCTCGAACGACACTCGCTCTCGGAAGACCGTATATTCGGAAGGGGCTTGACTGAGCTTGACTGTCTGGCCGGGGGGGATTACAAACAGGTTCTGCTGGTCTGGTCCGACATCGGCTGTGGTTGTGGTAGCCGCAATAGCCAATGTTTAAAAGGACTGGCTCCCTCAACGTTCGGCAGTTCAATACCTACATTCAAACTGCAATGGTTCCTTCAGCTCTATTTCTCGCTTTTGTGACTACAGCTCTGGGAAATCACCTGGCTAAACGCAATACCAAATTCACCGTCCAACCATTCAAATCGACCTCACCGCAGGCCTCCCACACCTCCAGACGCTCGTCAAAAACACCAACTTACCCACTGAACCGCTGTATCCTGGCGCGGGGCTGGATTTTGGTATCGACCTTGATTTGCTTCGTGATTTGCAGACGTTGTGGGTGTCGGAAGGGTTCGATTGGGCGACGCAGGAGGCTGAATTAAACGAGTAAATTTTGTTTGAAGACTTGGTTTTTATTGGCTAAAATAAATCCTTAGGATCGCGCAGTTCACAACGACCATCGGGGACCAGACTGTTCATTTCGTCCATGAGACATCGCAGGACAAGGACGCTGTGCCCCTCTTGCTACTTCATGGCTGGCCGGGTCCGTTAAATTCATTTACATCACCCACCAGATAATATTCACCTGGATTCGTTTTAGGCTCCATCCAAGAATTCCTCCCCGTTATCAAGCCATTGACTCAGTCCTGGACCAATTCGATGACCGGGAAAAGCATCTCATTCAATGTGGTCGTCCCGTCCCTCCCTGGATTCCTCTTCTCTACTCCACCGCCTCAGAATTGGACAGACGTTCAAACTGCGCAGCTTTTCAACACGCTCATGACGGACGTGCTTGGGTACTCCAAGTACGCGCTGCACGCAACCGACTGGGTGGATATCCCACCTTCTTCTCTTTCTGTTTGTCTGATGGATGTTTAGGGCGCAGACACTGGATACCACATGTACGAGTCGTTCAACACAACCGTGCGCGCGGCGAACTTCGTACTCCTCCCGTTCGAACCGCCCTCGCCGCAAGAAATCGCGGACAACAATATCACGCTGTCTGCGATCGAGCAAGTCACTCTGCAGCGCACGGTGGACTGGAATGCAAAGGATCAGGGATATTTCCTAGAAAATACTTTCAAGGTTCGTTTGTATATCTCTTGGAAAGCCCCCATACCGACCACAAATACGTAGCCTAACGATATCGGTCTGGCGCTGTACGACAACCCGTCGGGCAATTGGCCTGGATTGGGAGCGACCTCATTCGTTGTACGTTAGGCCCATTTTTCAAGCGACCGATACGCAGATGACTGACGCTCGTACAGGGTCCGACCCACGCGCCGGGACGGGACCCTCCGTGCTAACCAACACCGCGATACTGACTGGGGTCTCGCTCTACTACCTCACCGGATCCTTCCAGTCCTCCGTGTGGCAATACGCGCGAAACGCGGGCGTCTTCCGGTCCCAGGATTACACCAAGCCTCTGACCGACGCGCCGATGTTCTTCAGCCTGTTTGAGTATAATATTGGGCTTTGGCCACAGGACTATGCAGCGAAAGTGGGGAATTTGGTTTCGTATAAACGTGCGTGTGTTTTGTTGAGAGCGAGCTGCGAGCTGATCTGGTTCTGTCATAAGAACACGACTTTGGGGGGCATTTTGCCGGGCTTGACAATCCTCCGGCGCTCATTGAAGATCTCCGGGGATGGGCCTTTACTTTGCTGCGAATGAGTGAGTATGACGAAGTATTACGGCTGCATAGATCCATTTGCACTAGAGAATGCGAATTATGCATTCTAAGTAGCGGTGACATTCTAATCTGCAGGCAGAATTTATGGCTCGACTTGACCATGAGTAGTGTGGTGGGTTGCCCTCGTACACAACAAGGATAACCAATTTTGTACTGGCCAAACATGCGAAACACATGAAGAACCAATCTACAATGTGCTACATTCTTTGGACAGAACAGCATGTAAAATGTATTCAAATTATGTTCTGCATACCCAACGTTATGCAGAAGATATCTGAGTCATGGAGAAGTTATTTTGAACATCTTTCAAATATTGAACTAGCAACTATTCAAAACACATTGTAAATTGGTTCTCAATGTATTTCACATGTTTGGCCAGTAAAAAATTCGTTAGCCTCCTTGTGGTACACAGTCCATTTTAAGCCTCAAAATTGATATGTACATTGTCAATCTAAGTAGCAGCCAACATTCTAATCTGACGGCGGAATGTACGGCTCAAT
>WIQG01000583.1:0-60174 GCA_014925785.1 Mycena galopus ATCC 62051 | reverse complement strand
TCCGAGTCTCGGCATATCGAGACCGAACGCTCGGATCACCCCCACACACCTGGCAACTCCTGCGTGATCCTAAAGGATCACCCAGCCTCTAGTCTAGGTCCGAAAGAGCGAAATGAAAGGTTTGCGTAGTGAGGCACGAATGGAGCGAAACAGGGTTTCGCGTACGAGACCGGCCCGAGACAAGACGCCAGCAAAACATCAACAAATTAGTTGGTTTTTGTTCTGCGCGTCCACGACTAAGACGCGTGCCGTCTTGCTCGTAGGGCCGCCCCACAGCATCTTCTTCGCCCACCCACCCTCTCCTCTTCAGTTAGTTTTTCTCCCACCGTAAGTCCTGGGACAGTTCTCACGTTAGGTTTGCCAGAGACGTGCCGTCGGGCTTCCCCGTCACACGCCTTTTGCTCCTTGCGTCCGAGTCTCGGCATATCGAGACCGAACGCTCGATCACCCCCACACACCTGGCAACTCCTGCGTGATCCTAAAGGATCACCAGCCTCCAGTCTAGGTCGAAAGAGCGAAATCCCCTGTCCCTGTGAACACTGGGGTCGGCGGCAGCCACGCATGCACACAGCGCACCCCCGAGCGAGAGGGCGGGTCCAGAGCATGTAGCGCGCCCCCAGGGATTTTTTGTGACTGGCGTGTGTGGGGTGTGGAGGATGGTATCACCTCCTTGTTTGAGAGCTGTGTTGAAGGGTATGGTGGGGGAGGCCCGCTGGGTTTTTTTTTGCAGAAAATATGATTTATTTCAATTTATTTTCTTTACCATCTGGTTTAGGTAATTCTTTCCGAGGTACCAGCAGTCCTGTCAACGCGGGATTGATAAGAATTGATGGCCAGGGCCGACCTGCGGCAACTAAGCATGCACCGCAGTGCCACCCAAGGTCCTCTGACCCAAACAGAGCCCTTCCCACCATTTATGGCTTATCGTGAAACTTCGCAAAGCACCCGTCGATAGTATACAACATGTTTCACAAAATAACACCTATTTCCTGGTTTGGCGTAGGCAAGGCCTAAGCCAGAGCCAGTGGAGATAAGCTGGTCGGCCGAGGAAGGCTGGTAGGGCCGGTGGTAGGCCGAATGGCAGATTGGCAGAAAGCAAGGGTTTCCCCTGACAGGCCTTCAATAAGGGCTTAATTAAGGCCTTATAAATTTTTGGCAGAACTTCAAGGCCTTATTGAGGCCTTAAATCCTCACGTGAATCAGCACGTGGTTGCTCAGTGAATTGGTTTCCTTTCTTTTTGAGCGCACATGCTGGAGCCTGGCAGTCAGACTTGGTATGTGAATCTCAACACGGAAATAAACTGAGAATTTCAACTTTCAAGCAACGTTGATATCCAAGAGATTATGGATATTTACACTGAGAAGCAGCAGAATACTCGCAAATGCTCAACATCGGCAATAAACAAATATATGGAGTTAAACTTACCGCTCTGGCTAAAGGTACTACCCGTGGGAAAAAATATTTAAAGCCTTAAATGGGCACTTAATTTAAGCCCTTAACCTTTATAAGGCTGAAGGCTGGACAAACCTGATTTAAGGCCTTAAGGGCGAACCCTGTACGAATTGCACCAGACGTTTTAGGGCAGTCTTCCGCCATCAACCTTCATCAAATCGGTTGCCTCGGAACAATCCGCTACGTAATTGATATCTCCGCCTAGTCTGTCTGAAGGCGCCCTTCGGGAACGAGACTACACCGGCATGGCCGTCTGAACATAAGTCGTGTTCCAATCGCTTGATCTCCGTCCCCATTCCGCCGCACGCACTCATCCATATATACGCTCTCTGACTGACTCTGCCCGATCAATCAATGATGTACAAGTTTATACCCAGCCCAGGCGCCTTTGCCTGGCAGCTGACGACTGAACCTTTACATAGCTTTACATAGTTTTGCTTTCTTCTCCTTCGCCCCAACTTCGTACCGCCTTGCGCGTCTTTGGAGTTCTTCGTCGATATAGGCTGTGTCGTTGAGAACTTTTTTCAAGTCGGTTACTCGTTATTTAATACTTATAAGGAGTACACTGTCTGCCGTTATGAATTTTTGGCCACCCAGTCTGAGTACACGCTCGCACGCTCCCTGCACCAGATCGTTGAGCCATGCGAACCGGAGCCAAACTCTTCCGGGTTGCCGTTTCCGGGCGTCTACGGCGGCCACCTTCTGTCATGCACTTTCCATTAACTTGTTCAGCCTGGTCTCTCGACTCAGACTGCTTTCAAGTCGGATTCACAGACTTCTTTGCAGATGGCACCAGCTCGGAACAGAATCCAGAACTCTAATTACGCGCTGAAAGAGGGGAGCGGATATTTTCTCACCCCAGGACCTTATTTCCCTCGGCAGACCAGGAGCAGCGTGGCCAACGACATTGGCGACTTGGTGCTCGTCGCGTACAGCAAATATTCGGGAAGGACAAGAAGTGAGTGTCCACACATCAGCGCGGGTGCTCGCGCTTATACTCGAACTAGGAATAACAAATCCATTTACCTTGCCCATTGGAGTCGACGACGCAGCGCTTGAGATTCCTGTAGGTTCGACGTATTGTTGCGCCCGCAAGGCTTCTCATATTACAATATTCGACCCGCAGCTCGCCAAGGCGGCGAAGCATTCTGGATCGACAGCAGAACTGTTGCACATGCTTTGAGGACGATGGGAACTTGGACGGTAGAGGTTTCCACTTACAGTCTGTTCAATGCTGAACTGTGCGTAGTATTCGCCATTGACCTCAAATTCGAGACCACCTCAGAGTCCGCTGGTTACTCAGCGCCGAGCCCCCGAAATTAATCGGCTCGTTCCCGACGTCGACCGCCTCAAACTTCCAGTACTCGGCCAAGGCTTCTTACACTGGTCTTCTCAGACTCTGTTTACGCGGATGGAACCTGACAGCGGTCAAAGAGCAAGACGAAGCATGGGAGAATCGCGGGAATACCGCGATGGTGTCGACGTACGTGTATTTTACCTTGTTTTCGTTATTTTGTCAACTGAATCAACAGGAAACATACGAACGCCACTGGGATACATGGTGAGTGCCATAGCTGCTTAGCGGACGCGATTCAAACCTAACTATTGGCAGGGCAGGACCGAAGACGAGCTCGTTATTCAGCGTTCAATTGGGACGCGACGCGGCGGAAAATGGAACATGGGCACAGAATTTTCTAACCTCCTTAGGGGAACAGGTCATGTAAGAGAGTCGTGCAGGCAAATTTTCATGATTTCAACGTTGACCTAGCGCTGCCCTGTTGAACCTTTCGGTGGAACGGACGATTTCTCCGTCGTTGGAACCTCTGTTGTGTATACAACCAAGGACGCCACGTTACCACAAGCCTGGCATACAAAGCAGAACGTTTACATTGTCGACACTGCGGATCCGGTAATCCAAAGGAGTTGACGTCTGGACACCAGGGCGCAACTCATAGCCCTGTCTTAAACTCTGATGCCACCAAAGCAGCATGCTCGAGCTTGCGGAAGATGGATACGAGCGGACAAGTACGTCCTGAACCCTCAAAATTCTAGTTCTTGCTCATTCTAGCCCCAGAGCGAATATTGTCGTCTACGATCTAGTGAAAGGAGTCCGCTTACACTCATCAAAAGTGGGACCGGTCGCCTGATTCCATCACAGTGAGTGTCCCGCAGACTAATATGCAGAACCCGGAGACTTACGCTTCTGCACAGTTCTCCACGGATGGCAAACTTTTGTATCTGACCGCTGGCGACCACGCGAGAATCAAGGTCTCGTGTTGCCCATTCCTCCTACGCCAGCGGTGTCGGCTACTCACCCAGACCTGCCGCATAAATTCCACCACCCCGTTGCTGTGGTCCGGAGCGGCGCAGTGTCGGGCATCCAACCTCTCCCCAACGGTCGCCTGTTGTTCTCACGGTCTTCATTCACGTCGCCCAATGACGTTTACACCGCCCATGGCCTGAAAACGTTCGAGAAGATATCCTCAACGCAAATGAACCCTCGACTCTGGAGTTCAAGGGCAAGATTGAACAAATCACTCGCTTCACGGCCGAGCATTGGAGGGCAAGGACCTTGACCAGGCGAGGACTTTTGGTTCAAGGGCGCCCTTGACCGGGACGTACACGGCTGGGTGCTCAAACCGAAAGGGTTTAGCAAGGATGACAAGAAGAAATGGCCTGTCGCTTTCCTTATCCACGGCGGGCCTCAAGAGCGCTTTGGGAGGACCAGTGGAGTAACAGGTGGAATCCAAACAGTGCGTACAGCGTAACCTGTTCATACGACGCTCACCTCTTGCCAGTCTTTGCGCAACAAGGCTACTTCGTCGTTGCGATCAACCCACTGGAAGCACGACGTTTGGACAAGGCGAGGAGTGATACCACGTACTTTGGAATTGGTATGCTCACGGATTCTTGTAGAATTCACGGATTGCTATTGCGGGAGATTGGGGTGGCAAGCCTTTCGTCGATCTCAGAGCTGGTTGGAAGCACATTCAGGACACGTATCCTCAGGTACGCCGGTCCGCGCCTGTTTGAATTTACACATTCTAACCAATTCGCGGTAGATCGACACCGATCGCGCGGTCGCTGCAGGCGCAGCTGGGGTGGATACGCCATAAATTGGATCCAAGGTCACCCGGAGGGCTTTAACTTCAAGGTGAATACCGCATATGGACCTCACTCACGTGGTGGAATGTACCCTCATTATTCTCTCTCAGGCTCTCGTCTGCCATGATGGCGTGTTCGACAGCACCTACAACGGGTAAGTAAATGAACGGTATTCACATAAGTTGGCTAACAGCGCCGCTCATACACCTGCGCTGTCGTCCTTAGATACAGCACCGAGGAGCTCTTCTTTGTAAGTCTCCATCGAGCATTGATCGTCCTTCACTCACCACCGGTGAATACGTAGTTCAACCACGAATGGGGAGGCAGACCCTGGGAGCCAGAGGCCAAAGCGCTCTCTGAGAAGTTCAGCCCGTCCAACTTCGTCGCAAACTGGTCGACGCCGCAGCTGTTGATACACGGCAGCAAAGACTACCGGCTTCCTGAAACGGAGTCCATTGGGCGTTCCACGCGCTACAGCAGCTTAATGTTCCGACACGCCTTATTGTGTTCCCGAACGAGAACCACTGGTTTGTTGCACCGTTCCTTTTTGACTGAGAGTTACTGATGCTTTGCTCTAGGGTGCTAAACCACGGGAATAGCCTGAAGTGGCACTATGAAGTGTTCAAGTGGTTCGACGAGTTCGTAGGGACAGATCGTGATCAGGAGATTAACAAATAAGACGGACAGTCAAGTGTACTGCGAGTAGCCCCAAAAAATCCATTGGATACGCAACCCGTTTCTATCAAACATTCTGATTATTCTAACCAACCCTCACTCACGTCCGTCGAAAACGCTTTAGCTGCCTGTCGTACAACTTGAAATATTCTCCGTCGGAATCTTCATTAATTCTTCGTGACTGCCGCTTTCCACAAGACGACCCTCTTTCATGCATCTGGGCAAGTATATTGAGTCCACTTATTAACCCGAGTACTTGAAGAGTCGCTTACAGAATTAGGTCGGCATATTTGGTGAGGTGCCCGAATCTATGGGTCACAAATACCATTGTTTTGCCTTGCCTCTAGCATCATGATGAGAAAAGACAAAGGATGAAACCATTAAACAATCCCACCTCGTCTCTAAGGTTCTTGAACAATTCCCACTCTCCTTCCGGATCTAATGCAGATGACCCTTCATCCGCAATGATCAACTTGACCGTTCCCGAAGTGAAACGCATGAACGTCCGGGAACTAGTGGGTTCTGTAGTAAGCCCTTTGGATGCATAAAAAGCGGAAACCTACTTACGCCACCACTCGTTGTCTTTCGCCGCCTGAAATTTGCGTTAATGAGACAATAAGAAATAGACCGATCCTCACCAGAAATGCCGATGGCTTTAGGAAGGTTATCCGCAACCTCCTTGAGAAGAGTTCGTTCGAGGACGTGCATCGTATACTGATCTTTGTTTGGCTCCAGCACCGTCGAGAACCCTTGTTTCAATTTGGAAATAAAATCATTCGCGCCGCCTTTCCGTGCAGCGTCCGCTATTAAATCTTCATTAGAAGACTGATTTGGATCCCCTAGGCCAATATTTTCGGCGAGCGACAAGGGATAAATGTGGTGGTCCTGTGTGAGTGACGCGGTAGCTGCTCGGAGATCTGCGATCTTGTAGGATCGGATGTCTTGTCCGTTCACGAGCACTTCACCGGAAGTAGCATCGTATAACCGAGCAAATAGTTTTACCAAGCTCGATTTTCCGCTGCCGTTGGCACCGACCAGAACAACCAACTGGCCGGACTTGATGGAAAATGTGACATCGTCTAAAGCCTTCGCGTTCGACTTGCTGCCGGGATACGAGAAGGAAACATTTCTAGCAGAAAACGATGAACATTTGAACGTTCCACAAAGCTCGAGTTCAGTACCTCAGATCAAGCGACATGCCGGCCATCTCGGATTGGTCATTTGCAGGATATTTAAGCGTTCCATCTTTTATAACATTGGTGATGTCTGCGAGTCCATAAATTCGCTTCATAAAGTGCATGCTTTGCCGAAGTTCGCCGATTTGCTCGATGCCGCTGGCGAAAGTTCTTCGCGCAGAATTGACTCGGAATGTTGAAGCATAGCGATTGAGGTCAGGGTGAAATTTTCAGGATTGAAGACAGCGTTCCCAGCGTAGTATAGCTGGAAAAGTAGCTGAGGACCAGAATTAGCGTCGACCTCGAAACGTACCATTGTCAAATCGCCGGCGAGGTCCATCAAGACCCTCAGTCCGACCCATTTCTCTATTTCTTGTATTTGCCACGGCGTAGCCATGCTCATGCCCTTCGATTGAAGTTCTTCCCGTGCTCGCTCGTGTTCTGTCATACTTCAGTCTGCATACCATCAGTATAGTTTTCACCTACCGCCAAGTATGTAGTTGGCAATATTGCCGCTGATAATGTCTTGTCTGTATTTGTCAGCTCCCAACTCTTTGAGCGCTCGTAAACGAATGAAGCTTGGGTCCGTCGCCTCGACCACATAAGCTAAGCAACAAGACAGATTTAAACAAAGCGCAAACATAAAGAGGCGAGGACCACCTTTTTCCCACAGGGATCGCCAGAGGAGGAGTCTTATCAAAGGTTTCCCAAGACACAGCAGGACGAAGACGGGACCATGTTGGCTGGAAAGAGCGAGTTGGAAAATGTATGTCAGAAGGCTAGCTGCCTGGATGCCTGTTTTTATCGCTTGAACGAGATTCGTAAAGTGGTCCCAGATCGGCCTTGCGCTGAGCGAAATATCGGCGTTATTGTCTGAGAAACGATGAGGGTTGATCATTCTCAGAAATTAGAACCATTACCATGGACTGTGGGCAAATCCGTTCTCAAGTTGGCTGTTTGATCGTTAAAACTGAGAAGCAATACAATATACTGAAGGGCTCATACAAGAAAAGATCAAATCCTCGTAATGGTGAAAGCAACGATTCTCCATGATTGGATTGGCTTGACTCCTGAAAAACGCGCTGTAAGAGACAAAAGCATGCAGAGAATAAAGAGTAGTACCGCCACCACTCAACGGCGGCAGAAATTGCGACAACAAGGATACGTGCGACGACAGCGTTAACGATGGCCATCGTATCTGGTTTCCCCTTCTTTAGGCCAACCTCGATCTGACAAGGTGTATCCAGGGCACTGGACTGCGAAAATGAACCAACGCACGATTTTGAGGACCTTATTTGCGAAATGCAAAAGTAATACGTCCTCGACGCTGTGTACGCGAACCGAATCTGAGCGAAAGCTATAAACTGCCGTAATACGCACCCAGACCACACTTGAGACAGAAGTATGAGGGTGAGTAGGCCGGGCCCTACCATATACACATCGGTCACAAATTTCTGAATAGTCGGGAGCAGCGCGGTCATTTTCTTCCAGCGTGCCGCGACTCCGATGGAGGACTGATTCTCCTTTTCAGTCAACACGCGCCAGACCCCAAGTTTCATTTCCTCGAGTGAGCTCGGGGCGCGAGTTTATTCTTCTCCATTTCCAAGATTGTGGGCAAGAAGGTAAAGTGAATGCGCGCGGAGACTCGCAAGCCTTATAACCGTTCCAAGGACCCAGGTGACAAATGACTCACTCCACGAGCGGGTCGATCTGCTCGGGCTTGGTGGGCGGTGTATATCGATTGGGCGCCAATTAGACCAGTGTGTTCCGTCTGGGCCATATCAGTGACTTGTCCCCATATGCCGGCCTAGGCGCCAATCGGTGGTTGGAAAACAGGTGAGCTGTTCGCCAAAATGACTCGGAGGGTTGCCACGATGCTGCAGAATTGACTCGAAAAGGATTCTATACGATTCCATCGGTTGCAAAGTAGTCGCCGCATTGCGGCAGCCGCCTCAAGCATAACGGGCGGCAATGCCGCAAAAGGTCAATGAAAGCGACAGCCAGATAAGGAAATCGTGATGAGGATCAAAAAGCCCCTATTCTTTTTAAAAAAATACAACGACGAAACCACAATTTATAGCGGCGTTCGCGGTTCAAATGACGCTCCAGCCATTATCCACAGGAAGCACCACCCCGTTGAGGTCCTTGCTAAGGTCCGACACGAGGAACAGCAGCACATTCGCAACAGTATCTGGCATCATTAACCCTTCCCCCGTTTCAGAGTTGAAATGCACGTCGTAGATTGGCCTGGAGCAGTTATGAGAAAGTAGACAAAGCCTGCAGATCGCCCGAAATCTGAGACCAGACTTACTGCATCGTCGCACGGCTCTGCAGGTCGAACTTGCTCTGATCCAACCCTGCCTGGATGTTTGTTGCAACGGCTGAGAATCGTCAGTTAGGATGTCGAGTCAATAGAATGGGCAGAGGTATGAGTGATCACCTCCCGGGCAAATTGCATTGCAACGGATGCCTTCGCCTTTGAGTAGCCAAGCAGTGTTTTTGGTGGCGCCGATCTGAAAAGAGTTCAGAATTGGGTATGATATGGATTCCGTGATAAACGACGTACCAGGGCGTGTTTAGACGTCGTATAAGCGAGGCCCGCCACGGAACCTGAGGCAGAAATGAGAAGCAAGGTACCATCGGTTTATAAACGATGCTTACCACTAATTCCTGCCTACAAATGTTTTCTCAGTGTCTGGAGGATAAGCGCATCTACTAACAAGTTCACCTTACTAGATACGTTCACAATAACGCCTGACTTGTGCACCTTCCGGTACAAAAGCCGTCAGCCCGGACGATTTCGCAATGATAAACTTTGAATTGAATCTCGTACCTTCATAACTTGCACGACCTCGCGCATGAGCCTCACCGGCGCAGTCAAATTAATCGCCATAACTCTCTCATACTCCGCATCCGTCACCGTTGCCACGCTCGTCATCGAGTCCATAATCCCCGCCACATTAAGCAGGATGTCAATCTTGTCTCCGAATTTCTCCTGGGTCGCTTTGACCAGCACAGTAGGGGATTCAGGCTTTGTGAGGTCCCCCTGCGTGAACGCAAACCCTGTCTCTTGAATGGGCGGAGCTGGGGAGATGTCGGCGCCCATAACACTGCATCCCGCGGCGAGGAGTGTCTTGACGGTCGCAAGGCCCATTCCGCTAGATGCCCCGGTCACGATCGCGACCTGGGAGATTCGTAAGTCATTGGAGGGCCGCCAGATCGAGCAGATTGAGCGAAGTAAACGTGCCTTTCCTTGCAAGTTTATGGTCGACATGATAGGACTGGAAGAGACTCGTTTGGGAGCAGATGATAGAATAAATAGCCTGTTGTGAAGTGCCGTACACAGAAGAATAATATTAATCGCGCGCGGTCGGTGAAGGAGACGGAAGCTTTTAATTTGAAGGTCATGGGAGTTGACTTTTAGGGGTAGTGGCCGTTGACTAAAAAAGGGTTTGACACAAGTACATATGTGTCCTACAAGCTGACGTGAGACTAGTCGTGAGATCTCACTGCGAAAAATCCCACCAAACTCGTTAAGCACAAATCGTACAACAGGAAATAGCCATATATCGACAACGTCCAGGTGCTATGCCTTCACCAACCAAGGTTTATTAGCTGCCGTCCATGTGTCCAGCGTCTTCCAAAAGTGTGCGACGACCGACTTATCAACATGCCGCCGAAGGGGATCGATCTGGCCCAACAACATGGGTCAAACGCACGCAAAGAAGCTAGTAGGCACTTACTTTGAGTTCTGTGACATTCCAGTCCTTGATCTTGGCATTTGGGGGGTCGTTCGACCAAGAGACGTATATGCCTTTGACTACATACCAAGCTGCATTAGCATTCGGATGGAATCGAGGAGATTGATACTACATACCATGATGGAACAGCTGTATCGGCTCATTCCATTTGTACGGCCGAAACTGCCACGCCTGGCCTGTGGTCATCACGCATACGACGCGATCCCATGCATCAGGGCCGAATTTCCCAAGCGCTTCAACGCTGTCAACGACGCCGTAACGGGCTTGGATTTCGTGCTCTCGTCCCGAAGAGTCGATTGACGTGCGCTTGCGGTAGATGGGGATCATGTCCTCGGCGCGGAGGTTCCCTGCAGTTGCCGCGCGTTGTCGGGCCTCCTGGGAGGGTTCGAATCTACGTGATTGCTTAGGTGAATGCGCACGGTACTCTGGAGCACTTACGTGGAGTCTTGAAGGAATCGTTTAACGTTGTGCATGGTAATGAGTGCAGTGGGTGAAGACGAAATGATGATGATTGGGTAGTTGTTTTTCGCCTTCTGGGCGAGTGATTTCGTATGTGGGGCGGGGACAGTACCTGTGCTTCCCGATCTACTCTCCTTGAGCTTCTTCAGTTTATCGGAATAAACCGACCGAATGTTGGAGAAATTCTTTCACGGCCGTCAGCAACCGTTCAGTCGATTAAAGAGCTTGTGCCACATCCGCAGGCGGTTGTTTTACGGTGCACAAAATAGCATACAGCTTTTGAATTTCCCCCCGGTTTTCAAGAGAATGAGGTTCCGAGGGAAAATGTGAGAAAGCTGCATGCGACCTTGTGTAGCGCAAAAATGCCATGTGTATCTGTGACACAAGCTCCCTAATAATGTATAAGACCTACATTCGGTTTTGTCCCTCGAAGAACTGAATTGCGATCGCGAAGCTCAACTTCATTCTGCTTGATTTTCTTGACAACTTCAATGTCCCGGGAATCAGCAACATAACGTCTCTTGGCAGGCGACGCTTGTGCTGCCGTTGCAGACCTGTGGGGAGTTGTAGGCAGCGCCTTGGAAGTGGACGGCGGTGTCCCTGGTGGTGTTGTGCTTTCAGCTGCTGATAAATATTGAATTTTTTTGAATAAACCGAAGAGGAAGACGCCCATACCGACGAGAGGTAATATCCGCTCGTTATCAGCAATCTTGCCCTCCAACCAGTCTACAACATTTTTCCTTTCCGTGACGCTCACGAAACCCACAGCAAGCCCGTTCTCTCGAGCTTGTTTCATGTAGTCGGCACCCGGAGCACTTTGAAGCAGCCAAGCGAGATAGACAGCCTCGATAGAGAAAAAATCATCGGGGCCAGCGGCGGCGGAGATCCCAGGCTTTCTATACCGTGTGGGGGCGGATTTCAACAGCGTGCATGCGGGAGAGACCACGATATGGGTTGCCTCAAGGAGGTTCTTGCATGGTTCGCCGTTCTGGGCATAAGTAATTCGATCCTTGGCCTTTATTGCCTGGCGGAGAGCAAGCAAGGCGTCGTCTGAGTTGCTCATGATCGTTTTGGGAAAGAGCGCGTTGTTGTGCCTCGGCTTTATCGGCATCTGATTCAAACAGCCTGTCTTCTTCCTTCCCAAAATTTCATGCCTACTCCGAGCAGCGTATTACAGGCTTCTCTCGAGGCGCACAATGACACTTTCGAGTCCCTGTTGAAGCTCATACCCGCGAAATACTATATTCCCCTCGAGCAAACAGAAGAACAGGTTCTCCTCTGTGCATTCACCATGCACACCGAGCTGACTTTTGCTTGTGCACAAGGCGGCTTCTAAATATCAGAAACATAGCAAGAAGCAAAAAGCGCCCAAGCAAGCTATCAAGGAGGCTTCCAAGAAAGCAAAGCGGGAAAAGGCGCGTTCATTCATCCAAACGCAAGAAATTTATATTTATCGAAAAAAAAACACAGCTCGACCCGGAAAACCACAAAACTGTTATTGACTTGCAAAATGAGGCCGCGAGTGCGTCCGCCAAAGGCAAGCGGAAAGCTGTAGATTTAGAGGACGACGACGAAGACGGCCTTGCTATGGACGTGGATGTTGATCTTGGGGACGATGACTCTGACGGGGGTGACGACGACGACGACGCCATGGACGAGGACATTGTTCCCATGCCTCAGTCCGGCGGAATCGAAGCCCTGCGCGAAAAGCTGCATGCCCGGATGACTGCTCTGCGGCGGGGCGGCGGTGGCCCACGGTACGACTCGGTCAATAGCATTCCACTGGGGGACAAGGACGCGTTATTGGACGAACGGAGGCTGCAGAGGGCGGCAATGCGAGAGCGGCGGAGGAAGGAGACGAAGGAGAAGATTCGGCGGGAGGAGGAGCTGAAGGGTAAAGGGAAGGGGAAGGACAAGGAGAAGGACAAGACCGCCAATCGCGACAAGGGGAATATCACCCAGGTTCGTCTGGCCCTGTTCGCCTGATTACTGATCAACATATTCATTCCTCTGCCCAGACCCAACTCCTCGTCCCCGACGATGCCAACTCTCGCCAGAAACCGCCATCGCACGGAGATGCCGCCTCTAGGATAACCAATGTCGCCTTCTCCTCGCTTGCCGGCTCTTCCAAAAAATCACAATCCCTAAAAACCAACTCCAACCCGACTCAAGCCCTCTCCCAACTGGCCTCCCGTAAAGAAAAACTTGCCGCCCTCCCTGAAGAGAAGCGCAAGTCAATTGAAGAGAAGGAGAAATGGGACAAGGCCGCCGCGCGCCTGGAAGGCGTGAAAGTGCGCGACGACGAGGGGCGGCTGAAAAAGGCCGTGAAGCGGAAAGAGAAAGAGAAGGTCAAGAGCAAGCGCGAATGGTGTGTTTTGTTCTGTCCCACCACCATTGCATTGCACCGTTCCTTCCCCCCTCTCTTGAAATCAATTGATCAAATGACTGACTTGCGGCGCTGCGATGCTCTAGGGACACGCGGAAGGAGCAGATCACCGCGTCGTTCGCGGCGAAGCAGAAGAAGCGGACAGACAATATTGCGATGCGGAATGAGAAGCGTAAAGGGGGCCTGCGGCGGGCAAAGGCAAGGCTAAGGCGCGACCTGGCTTCGAAGGAAAGTCGTTTGGCAAGGGAAACAAACCAAAGACCGGCGGAGGAGGGGGCAAGAAGAAGTAGTATCTTCCTTTACACGTTTATCCCCCGTTTTTATTGTTCCTCTGTTTTTGCGGATCGGAATAAATGTAAAACGTCGTCCTTTTGCTTTTTTCGTATTGCCCAATCGGGGTTCTGAGGTTTGATGAATTGGTCTTGCGTGCGCACGCAAGTTGCCGGCGACATGATGTTGGCGCGTTTGCGATTACATTTTTCATCCCAACAGCGGCGGACCTTTGCTTCACGAAAACTCCCCACATCCAAGGCGTCTACGCGACAAACTGCGAACCCCCCATCCCAACCAATAGCCCCCGAGATCAAAACCAATTCTCCACCAAAAGATTTCCGCAAACCATGGTTTTTCAAAGCAGTCGGCGTCGCCAACTTCATAGTCATCCCAGGTTTGTCCCACAACATACTGGTTGGACGTTTCTCTTAGTCCTTTCTCAGCCATTGGCCTTTACGCCGCATTCTACTGGGATTGGAATGACGACCGCGAACATGTTATGCAGCCCGTCTGTTTGGTAGTATATTTCCCTTCAGCTCGAACTTATATGTATATTTAGGCGAGACGGTGGCTACAACGACAAAAAGACGCCTTCTTCCGTCTATCCCCACCCGAACAAGAACTGGCGACTCCAGGCTTGGTCATACCGCCTCTCGATGGCGCAGAACCAACATCATCAGGCCCTGGACTGTCTACAGCCGGCCTTCCCAAGGGATTTTTCAAGCCGTTCTTTTTGGTAAAGGACGTTAACCCAGAAGGACCTGCTGCCATTGCTGTAACAACGAACCCACTTTAATATTTTTGCCTAGAAACTGAAAAAATGTTGCCAGGGACTCCGTGAAGACGACCTTATTGTGACTTTTGGCGAAGTCCCCGTCCGCCAATTGGCACCGCTTACTTACCAAGCCATGATCAAGTCCGCTGTGAAAGAAAATGTGCGTGGTATTGAAACATGCGTGCTTTTTTGGTACTCAAATGCAGGCTTATTTTAAAAGTCTGCTATCCCGGTTCTCGTCATGCGCCCGGGCAAACACGTTTTGCTTTCGCTGACGCCAACCACAGAAGCGGGAATGGGGTATGTATGCCTGTGCCAACCAAACCTAGCGTCATCTCATCGAAAAACAGATGTGACTTGCGGCGTTTTCAGCCTGGGCAAGTAAACCGGTGAAGATGGTAGTAACAGAGGGCTTGGATGATTTATTAGTAACTACGCCGGCAACCACAAATGCAAAAATCCCATTTCCTGGACATGGCTCTGGCCCCCCGCGTCTGCGCTGAATTCAAACATCGGTGCCTTCGACCCCCCTCGATGCGTTGGTAAGAGTTTGGGTCCAAAATTGTCTCCTCTTGCTCCCCACAATTGTGGGCATCGTGGTCGGCCTCACCTCACCTTATCGCGGTGTTTTAGACCTCTGGAATGTCTCAGTAGGCTTATCCATTTCCGCACTGTCAGCGGTCGTCCGGAATTCCTAGCGACACGGAGGAGAGTTTTGGTGAATTGTGAGTGTTCGGGTGATAAAACGCAACGTTATTTCATCTGTACAGAATACACGCGCGATACCGCCGCCTAAAACATCATAGCCCCATTGTCAATCATGAAGCCCTGCCCTGTTGCAAGCGCAGAACGCATGCAGAACAGATATGCTTCAGCCGCTCCCTCCGGTGTGCCAAACTCTTTCGTCAAAGTGACCGCCTTGAACATATTCGCCATTTCCATCGGCATGCCCTGCGCCAGCTCCGTGTTCACTACACCCGGGATAACCACGTTCACCCTGATGGGCGCCAGGTCGACAGCCAGAGCTCTGGTCAGGACTTCGACGGCGCCCGCCACTCCTATTGTGGCGCTGAACCCTGGACGCGGACGGTGAGCGAGTAGTCCCGAGGTGAGGGTGATCGAGGAAGAATGGCCGGGCTTCAAGTATTTCCCGGGGTTTGCTGCGACGAGTTTCCCGACCAACAAAGGGCCGAGATAGCGCACAGTGAAGGGGTTGAGCGCCGCTACGGCGGTGATCTCCTTCAAACGGGGGGTGCCAAAAACGGCATCGCCCGCGGTATAAACAACATGGTCAAGCGCTCCGCCGGTTTCTTTCACCGCGGCGTCGAAGATAGACTGCAGATTCGCTTCCAGCGTCTCTGTGTTGGAAAGGTCTGCAGCGCTGCCGCTAACATGGGCGTTTGGGTATAAAGACTGGAGCTGGGTTATTTTCTTAGAGAGTTTTTCGGCGGTAGTGGAGGTGATGTGAACTTTAGATCCGTTGGAAAGTGCAGCCGAGGCTGCTGCAAAGCCGATCCCGGAGGAGCCCCCAATGATTAGGGTGCGACTGTTTAAGAGGAAGTTTGGGTGCGCCATTAGAATGTTTGAGTATGGTCGTCGGGCCCGTGGAATTTAATTTTTCGCATGGGCCATGGCTGTCAGCAAGTATCGGTTATCGGCTGCCGTTTTGAATAAATTAACCCTCGTCATTTGTGCCATCTCGGTCTCAAATTTGCAAGTGGAACGTGTACAATGATTGATGATGGCGAGCAGGATATATGAGGCACGGAATTCAAGCAGACAGAAATTGCGTCAATATTCTGCAGTACTCCGGGAGCCAGGTGATCAAGAATGCGACTTCCTCATTATTCAATTGTACAGAATATTCCACGATAGACTTCCCTTCTGCACCACCGCCTAAGCCATCAAAGCCCCACTCTCGACCGCGAAGCCTTGCCCCGTTGCAAGTGCGGAACGCATGCAGAACAGATACGCCTCCGCGCATGCCTGGGGCGTGCCGGACTCTTTCGTCAGACTGGCCGCCTTCCACACATCCAAGATCTCCGGCCGCGCCCCCGTTACCGCATGCACCATCTCCGTGACCACTAGACCTGGAATAACCACGTTGACTCTGATTGGCGCCAGGTCAACCGCAAGTGCTCTGGTCAACACCTCAACGGCCCCCATAACAGGTATCATGGCGCTGAGTCCTGGCTGCGGACGGTGGGCCAGTACTCCCGACGTGAAAGTAATCGACGAAGAATGGGTGGGGTTCAGGTATTTCCCAGGGTTTGCTGCGACGAGTTTCCCGATCAACAAAGGACCGAGATAGCGTACAGTGAAGGGATTCAGCGCCGTCGCCGCAGTGATTTCCGCCAACGGAACAGGGTTGAAGCCATCGCCTGCGGTGTACACGATGTGGTCAAGTGCTCCGCCGGTCTCTTTCACAGCGGCGTCGAGAGCGGACCGCAGATTCGCTTCCAGTGTCTCTGTGTTGGAAACGTCTGCAACACTGCCGCCGACATGGGCGTTTGGGTAGAAAGATTTAAGCTGTGTGATTTTGGTGGAGAGTTTTTCGGCGGTCGTGGAGGTGATATGGACTTTGGATCCGTTAGAGAGTGCAGCGGAGGCAACTCCAAAACCGATCCCGGAGGATCCGCCAATGATGAGGGTGCGACTGTTCAAGAGGAAGTTTGGGTGTGCCATTGTGGATCTTGAGGTCGATAGATGTCGTCTAGTATTTTATCTCTTTCGAACGTGTCGTGACCGTCAGCGAGTTTTGTCCGAATATGACGTTGCCTGCCGGCCAATGTCTTAAATATATTCCACCCGCTGACACATCCTTTCCGTGAATTGACTGGTGAACCGTGTTGGTGCACCTAAGAAATTATCCGTTAAGGTCTAAGTTACATATCAAACAAACAATTGTTTCAACAAAGCGTACTGAATGAACGGTGGCCCAACGATAACCATATGACCTGCTCGACGTGTCCTGGATGGGTTTCTCGTGCGGAACACGGTTATACGGTTAGTTATACGGCTCCGCGATTGGTTTCACGGTTACACGGTAGAAAGTAGTCCGCGACTTTGCGGACTGTCCGTTTTGACCGTAAACCACACGCTAATCAATTGGGCCCAGTGGCAGACATCTGCAGTTCGCCACGGTTCATTAAACAAAATTGAGCTCGGGATTTTAGCTGGATAGACGCACCTTGTTCGACCGAATTCCGCCCTCCAAGGTCGTTCAAGACACAGTACAACAACGTTATATTTCCTGCCCACAGTCAAGCCAGCCCACTCCAAACTCCACTGCGCTGTATTTGGATACGATGAGATAATGAGCCGAAGAGCAGCCAATCCGATGCAGCGAGGCAGGATAACTGAGGGGCTGTAAACGTAATTGGGTGTCGGCGTCGTTATTTCGGGCCATGAGCGAGACGACCTTGGTGGCAAAAGTCACCCGAATGAGTAAGATTGAAGTCTGAACTTTGAAGAAGAGTCGGCGACCCCGGTCCCGTCATCATTCAAACAGCAGACAGTGGTGGCAGCCTGGATGGGATATCACGAAATTTCGTGGCCTCGGAAGACGGACCCAAGTTGAAGGAAGGTGTTTGTCATTAAAACGCGGTCACGTGGTATGAAAGATTTGATCCGAGGCGACGCGCCTTTTTTTATGGCCAAAATGCTTTTGAAAGCTTGAAGCTTGCGCGTAGTTGAACCTGTTTCGAGTTTTTACCCGATGCAGCACTTTGGGAGCGAATGTTGAGCTTACAACCGATGTACATATAACCAGTCAAACCACCGCAGGCACTCTTCCCATGTCTTCACTGCTTAGCAGCACCATGCACCAAACTCTGAATACCGGGATGGAGGATGCCCATGATAAGCTAGAGCGTTCCGAATAAAGAACAGTCTAGCAGCAGCGTGTCTAACACCGTGTTTAAGGTAACACTGAAACCCTTCGACCAGCTTGAGCACATCGGTTCTCGATTATCGAGCATAAAATTCAAGCTACTATGCGGCGCACGAACTTGAATTGGGAGGATCTGTCTCGGGTTTCGTCGCCTGGTATCAACTCCACAACAGCCCATACGGAAGAAGAAGAATCTATATTTGAGCGTACAAATGTGTCGGTCGATTTTCTCGCCCGCATCTGACTCGAAGCTGCTCAAGATCTCATCTCGGGGACATCGGACTGGACCAGCATGCGTTGTGGAACGTCGATTATTGGAAGGAAACCTGTGGGTTAGAAATCAATTTGGGTGGTGCGCCATTGGAATATTTGAGTATGGTCGTCGGGCCCGTGGAATTTAATTTTTCGCATGGGCCATGGTTGTCAGCAAGTATCGGTTATCGGCTGCCGTTTTGAATAAATTAACCCTCGTCATTTGTGCCATCTCGGTCTCAAATTTGCAAGTGGAACATGTACAATGATTGATGATGGCGAGCAGAATATATGAGGCACGAAGTTCAAGCGGACAGAGAAATTGCGTCAATATTCTGCAGTACTCCGGGAGCCAGGTGATCAAGAATACAACTTTCTCATTATTCAATTGGCCAGAATATGTTGGTGGACTTCCCTTCTGCACCACCGCCTAAGCCAACAAAGACCCACTCTCGACCGCGAAGCCTTGCCCCGTTGCAAGTGCGGAACGCATGCAGAACAGATACGCCTCCGCACATGCCTGGGGCGTGCCCAACTCTTTCGTCAGACTGGCCGCCTTCCACACATCCAAGAACTCCGGCTGCGCCCCCGTTACCGCATGCACCATCTCCGTGACCACTAGACCTGGAATAACCACGTTGACTCTGATTGGCGCCAGGTCGATCGCAAGCGCTCTGGTCAACACCTCAACGGCGCCCATAACAGGCATCATGGTGCCGAGTCCTGGCTGCAGACGGTGAACCAGTGCCCCCGACGTGAGGGTGATCGAGGAAGAATGGGCGGGATTCAAGTATTTCCCAGGGTTTGCTGCGACGAGTTTCCCGACCAACAAAGGGCCGAGATAGCGCATAGTGAACACGGTGAGTCCCGTCGCCGCAGTGATTTCCGCCAACGGAATAGGGTTGAAGCCATCACCCGCGGTGTAAACGATGTGGTCCAGAGGCCCGCCGGTATCTTTAACGGCGCCATCAAGCATGGACCGCAGATTCGCTTCCAGTGTCTCTGTGTTAGAAACGTCTGCAACGCTGCCGCTGACATGAGCGTTTGGGTAGAAAGAGTTGAGCTGTGTGATTTTGGTGGAGAGTTTTTCGGCGGTCGAGGAGGTGATATGGACTTTGGATCCGTTGGAGAGTGCAGCAGAGGCAACTCCAAAACCGATCCCGGAGGATCCGCCAATGATGAGGGTGCGACTGTTCAAGAGGAAGTTTGGGTGTGCCATTTGTGGATCTTGAGGTCGATGGATGTCGTCTAGTATTTTATCTCTTTCGAACGTGTCGTGACCGTTAGCGAGTTTTGTCCGAATATGACTCCTCCTGCCGGCCAATGTCTTGTAGGCTCGTCCCCATCCGGTAAATCGAACAATGAGACAACACGACAATCACACAATCAGTGAAATACAAAGACGAGTTGATTTTATTTCTATCACCAAAACAGGCGACGAAAGGTAGGCTCGTCCCCATCCGGTAAATCAGCAATCAAACAACACAACAATCACGCAGACAAGAGAATTGATTTACTGGCTGGGCCCCCTCGGGCCTCGTCGCATGTTTTGGTGATCCCGCCAAACGAAAGGTGCTGACTTCGTCAAAAAACATCGAAAAGTCGCAAAAAACCTCTCAAAGTCTCTCAATTGAAGTTGGATAATTTTTGATTCTCTCTCGATTAAGCTCAACTTGTTTTTTGGGTGAAAAAATACATATTCTGTACATTTGACAGCACGGTAACATGTAGTAGCCAGATACAACACATATTCGATGTTCAAACGAGCTCCCCCGCGTTGCAATGAGCGCGACTAAGAAGTTCTTGTGGTGCCATCCCAATTGGGGTCAAAATGTGGCTGTGCACTACCACCTGCTAAATCGGGCTGGCTTCGTCGACCTTGGTCTTGCCACATCTGCGGTGCATAGAGATCTGGAGGTCCATGCACTGAGACTAGTTGATGGTCATTTGGATAATAGTTGAAGCTCGAAGGGGTAGAAGGAGGATTGGGCGCAGGAGAGAACATGGAAGGGGATGAATAGTCTAAGGGGTAGGGCGTATTGTAGCCAGCAGCCGGGCTCTGGTACGCAAACGGGCTCGGATGGAAGGCAGGTGCGGAAGGTAGGTAATAACCCGGGTTCTGTGCTGAGAAACGAGGTGGTGTGGCCAATAGAGGAGGCGAGAAATCAGAATAAGCGGTGTAAGTGGCTGGGGACTGTGGAGGTACAGATGGTGCACCATATCCACGATACATTGGCCGAGGAAGTGGGGCCGCAACTGCTGGCGGTGTTGGGGCAGATCCCTCTGGTGTAGGTGTTGATTTGGGCCGTCCCCGACGTCTTTTGGGTGGTGCAGCCACATCTGCAGGGGTGTTATGTACTGGATCTTGGCGCTTCGTCGACGCCGTGGCTCGCGACAGCAGCTCGGGAGTTTGAATGGGGGGTGGGAAAGGCGCACTGGTGGATGCGACAGGCATATATTCAGCTGCAGGCGGCGCTTTTTGCGAGCTGGGGGGGGTGGTCACGGAAGAAGAAGAATCTATAATTGAGCGTACAAATGGGTCGGTCGATTTTCTCGCCCGCATCTGACTCGAAGCTGCTCAAGATCTCATCTCGGGGACATCAGATTGGACCAGCATGCGTTGTGGAACGTCGATTATTGGAAAGAGACCTGTGGGTTAGAAATCAATTTGGGAACTGTGGTACAAACGCACAAAAATTGGATAACACACACCGCCTTCAACTTAATCCCAGAAAATTTGTGCCTAGAGTTCCAATGTGTATTTCCATCCCACACCTCTGCAACTTGTATAGAGGCACCCTATAACGGCGGACGAGACTCGATATCAGAATCGAGGGTGATGGGGGCCACGCGAGTATTCCAAATGACTCGGAACGATTGCAATTCGAATTGTGCGGGCCCGGCCTCAGTTTCTGTTCCAGTGCATCTAGTATGCAATGCGCTCAGCAACGCGCTGTCTAACGCATCTGGCCGCCAATCCTCGAAGGTGAGATTCTCCAATGCAGGGAGAAATTTCGGCTCGTGTTGGCGATTCAGCGCTCGGACAAAGTCAATTCGGGATTGCCGTTGTAGGGACGATACTGTCAGACAGGTGAGGTGCTGCATATGGGAAAACCATTGCATGGACAGAACGAGTCGTGGATGAGGGCAACGGTGAATGTGCGTAAGGGTGCGCGCAATCGCAAAAAGAAGGGAAGCAAGATGCTGTCGTCCATTCTTGGAAGGCATCTCAAGTACAGATCCTCCAGAGCAGGTAGAGCAAGGTATCGAATTATTTCCAAATTTCCGTTGAAAAGTTGGAAAGAAGTCAACCCAGTATGCGTTATAATTGGCTCGGCGTTGTATGAATTCTCTTCCGAACCATAGAACTCGAATGTGCGAAGTGACGAGGCCATGCGTATAACATCCAAGCATTGTTGTGGGGTGATGTTGTTGGCACTGAAAGTTTCCAGCTGCTCGTAGGGAAGGATGAGAGACGAAGGTGATATGCCATCTAGGGATACATTTCGTAGCTTGGGTGCCTCTCTGAGCGCCAAAGGCGGCGGGGCGAGGCTGGAAGTAACGAGGGAGAGGCTTTGGAGAAGGGGAAATGCCATGCCATCCGTTGATTGGGGAGCGAGATCTGAAGATATGTCTAGGGACAGGAATCGAAGACGCGGTCCATGTCGACGGAGCAGCGGATTTATCTGAGCGGCTGTGCCCCCGAACCAACTAAGGGATAAGGGAAGGGCGCCGGCGCGACTGAACCATGTATCGACGAGTTCCTCCATCGTTCCCGGCGCCTTCCGGCGTGACGGAAGGGACCCTACGTTGAGGGTGCCCCACAGCGCAGGAACGGAGAGAGCTAGATTTCTCCACCCCCGGCAAACCTGGAGAAGGACAAGGATTTGTCCAGCTAGGCAGTCGTCGCATCCAAAATGGACGTCTTCATCGTCGTGAACATCATCGGCATACTGGAGGAATATTTCGGTGGTAATTTCGGGCGGGAGGGACAAGACTGGGAAGATGAAACCATTGAGTTCGGATTGGACTGTAAGTTTACGCTCCTCTAATGTTTCGAGGAGAAGGGGTTGCTGGGTAATAGAGGCCTCGAGATCGGCGAGCTCCTTCCTCAGGTCGTCGAGGCAAAAAACAGTGCCACTGATGGCCGATCAAATCTTGGCCTTCAAGTGTTCAATTCTGTTTAATTGCGGCGAGCAAATGCGTGCCATTCTCAATACAAGATATACGAGCCCTCATCTCCTCGCCTTCTTCTTTCCAAAACCCGTAAAGACCGCCCCGTCGTCAGAATCATCATCAACGATGATGGCCGCCGCTTTCTTCTTCGCCGCAGGCCGCGTGGTACGTCTCGTAGGCCCAGCCGCCTCCGCGCTCGACTGCAGCGTTTGGCCCATACTGAAATCATCTTCGTCCATGGCGACAGGTTCCTCCTCGATTTTAACATCCGAGTCGGAGTCGTCTAAGAAAAGAGCCGGCGGCGCTGGGGCTTTGGATGCTCCTCGAGTTGCACGCTTCTTCGGAAGAGGCTCCGCCTTGGATGGCGGTTTGCTGCGTGTGGCCTTTGCTTTAGTCGGAGCAATTTCGTCTTCTTCGGAATCATCAATTATCATGGCCTGGCTCTTAGCCTTGGTCCTCGTCGGTACCAGAGCTACTTTCTTAGTGGGTTGCGTCCGTTTCTGAGTAGGACCAAAGTCTTCTTCAGACCGAGCCGGGGAACTGCCGCCTTTCCAATAACCTGTCAAGCATATTAGTCCATGTCAGGAATGATAACAAATGGCTCAATCTTACCCGGTCCAAGCCCATCGGCGTCGTTCTCCTCGCTGATGATGAGCTCGATCCCTTTCTTTCGTGCAGCATTGGTATTGGTGTTCTGCGAGACCCCAGTTCAGCGACATCCAGTAAAATCAAACCGCAGCGACAATACCTTTTTGAACTTCTTAAAATCAGGTTTCCCCTCCCAACGCGGATCGTTCCCCCCCGCTCGCTTCTCGGACCGGTTGCTGGCCTTAAAGATCTCCAAATCGTGAATAACCATGAAATTGCCGCACAGATTCGTCTCATCGCCGAATGTCTCCAGCAACTCCCATTCCGGGCGAGCATCGACCTCCTCCGTTTGCTTGGGTTTCGAGATTTTCAGCTTGTTGAAATCGCGATCAAAGTCATCTTCAGTTTTCTTTCCCCGTTTGGTGGACGCGATAGCCTTGAGGAAGGCGTCGTCGGTGTCTGGTTTCCCGGACGCAGCACCCGCGGCAGCATCCTTCTTCCCGGTGGACTTGGTGGTGGCCAGCCCTTTGGCGGTGCTGGCAGGTTTAGCAACGTTCGCAGCGGGTTGGGCGGCAGATGGGGGCTTTGGGGCGGCGCGCTCCACTGCGTTGCCCGGCACCGCCCTCTTCTTGGCCGCCGGCCCATTCCCCGACGTCGAACCGGAAGCACCATTCAAAGCCTCCTCCACACCGGCCATCTCGACATCATCTCCGTCGAAACTCCTCTCTTTCCGCTTCTTCCCAACATCGGGAGGATCAACAGGCATCTGGCTCTCTTCCTCTTCCTCATCCGGCACGGCGCGGAGTGCGGCGGCACTGCTGCCCCCGCGCGTCGACCGTTTCCCTCCGTCCTGGGTCTGCTGCTGCGTCTGGCTCTGGCTTGCCACACTGGACATTAGCATCAACTCGTCGTCGTCGAACGCCCCGCTCTCTTGCACGAAACTCTCAGCACCGCTCCGTTTGGGATCGCTCGCTTCAAAGAGGGCCTTGAATTTCTTTAGCGGGGGCTCTTCGCCCGTTTCAGGTTCCACCCCAGCCATAATCGCATTCGAGATCAGAGTTTCGACCGGCGCCGACGTGCCAACGCGCCGCTTGAGCCTCGAAGTGCGAGGTTTCTAGGAAGAGAAAGAAAGAAAGAAAGATGAATAATAGGGATCTCGAGAAACGCTACCACGTACGGGTACGGTGGTATCTACTGGTTCTGGTGCTGCTGGCGGGGCCATGGAACTTGAAGAGGTATCGGGGAGGTTGTTGAGCAGAATGGACGGGTCGTCTAAGCCAGTTAGGATGGGAAGGCCCGTGGGCAGCGCGCGCCGCGTCAAGTGCTATACATGGGTGAGTACACAGGGGATTACTCCCAACGATACGCTCACTCGTCTCGGGGCCGACGCCTCCTCAGCAGGCTTTGGCTCTTGAGACGCGTGTCGAGAAGACACGCGTCTAGCGAGAGGCTTCCGTGGGGCAGGTTTCGGCTCTTCTGGTTCTTCAGGCTCTGGAACGAGAGAGCTCTCGTCCGGATGGGTGTTCGGGATGACATGGGGAAGTGGAGACGATGAGGGAGCTGGGGAACTGAATCAGCGAAAAATATAATAATAAGCAGAAGAAACGACTCGTACCAGCGTCAACGGTGCCAGAAGAATTGAACACGGATGTATCAGCCTTCAACACAGCCTGGATAATATCGTCGTGCGAGGAAAAGCCGAGTTCGAAGCTGGAAGAAGAAATCAAAAGTGGTTCAAGGTGCCGTGGGGTGAAACAAACACCCGAGTCGTTTCCACCAGCTCCTTCCATGCGTCTTCTCCGATGGCAGCTTCGCATGCCTGCTGGTCTGCGATGGGAACCAAATTCTGTCCCGCCTTCGCTTTCGCGCGCAAAACGGCCTTTCTCCACTTCTCCGCTCCGCCTGTGACGTCGAAAACCTCGATTTTCGCTTGGCCCCGCGAGAGGAGCTCACGCAGCTCACTGCTGATCTGACGTTTGGCTTCCCCGACGCAAATGAAACGGTACCGCGAAAACATATTGATCCTCTCTTCATTCGGGTCCCAGGTCATGGCGGTTTTGTATTCAGAAGGAAGCGAATCGTCGAATTCTGGGCGATACTTGGCTTCCGGAGGTAGCTGAAAGTTTTCTTCCAACGATACAGGGTCGGACGAAAGTGGTAAATCCCCGAGACGAAAGACCTCGTCTAGCCATTTGGACGTGACGAATGCGGTAGCCGAGACCAAAGAAGTGACTTGCAAAGTTGTGGCAGCCAGAGTGTCAGTGATGTGATGAGTAATATCTTGGCCCGGCAAGTGCACAAGATGAATCCCTGTGTCGCGTGTGATAAGAAAGTGCAATGGGAGAAATGAGGAAGCCTACCCAAAGAAGCGCACGAAGTTAGTAATGCTTTTTTCGGAGCGGCCTCTTGATAACAGCACACCGGGTGCCAGCGAACTCTGTAACATATCCAGACACGCGAAGAATGTGCGCAATGAAACCCACCGTATGGGAACCCCCTTTGCTACGTTTATAATATCTCCATCGAACAACTCGAAAGTTTGCTCGGGATTAACAGCATAGAGCTCTCCGTCGACGCGTTGAACGCTGCCCATCTTGCTGGTGTTGGTGTAATTGAGGCTCGGGCGGGTGGTGGGGTCCGCCACATCCTTCTCGGTAAATTTGCCGACAGTAAACGTTCCGTGGGGCAGCTTGCCCTTCTCCGGCGGGCGAGAAATCTTTTTCATGTTGATACCTAGCGCAACATTTTGCGCAACCACAGCTTTTCTCGCGAGAGGATAATTTTTGTTTGGCTTCAGAAACTTGGTCTCTGAGAAAATGCGATTAGGACTGCTCAACGCGTGGCAAAGACAGGAAGCGAACTGTCGGCTGGGAGCTCTTCACTGTCTGTGCCATCGAAGCCTGCGACCAAAGTCCACATTCGAAAAGTATCGGCGAGGATTCGGGTTGTTGTCGGGTTCGAGTCGGGAGGCTGTTGAACACAGTCCTTCGCGTCGGTGACTGAGGGGCGAAGTCACGCGAAGCGTGACCAGAAAGTCACGGACGCGCTTGGACCGAACCACACTGCACCTGTTCGAGGTCGTACAAGGTCGTATAGGCACGACGATAAGCAACGGACCTTTACGAGTTTCACCAGGATTCGTCCGAGACCGATGCAAACTCGCGGATAATGCCGGCCCGATGTTGCTAAATTGCCCTGGCGCTCATTGTGCTCGGTAAATCATCGGCGGAACAGGGCTTACTTTAATCAGTTGCTTGGCTGTCCTCACACATCTTGCCCCATAATACTGTCGACGCGACCGCCCATGTCTCTGAAAGTTTCTGGAACCAAAATTGTGGATGAGGAAGGAAAGGAGATTATTTTGCGCGGCGCAGGTCTCGGTGGTTGGATGAAGTAGGTTGTTCGACACGACAATTGTGTTCTGTTCTCATTTTTACAGTATGGAGAATTTTATCTCAGGTATCTATTCCGCCGCTAATTCTTTTCCAACCTAACGGTGTACAGGCTACCCTGGCTGTGAATTCCAGATCCGACATGCGTTGGGCGAAGCAATCGGGCAGGAGAAATCCGATTTCTTCTTCGATAAAGTGAGTTGCCCTAATTTCTCATTACCTGACTAACTGCTATCATACGAAGTTTCTGGAGTATTTCTTCATGGAGCCCGATGCGAAATTTTTCAGCAGTCTCGGACTCAACTGTATCCGTCTTCCATTCAATTACCGCCACTTTGAAGGTCGGAACATGTTGCTCAGTGATTTACATCGCGTTTACACTGCGTTGCCTTGCAGACGATATGAACCCTCGAGTTCTTAAAGAGTCTGGCTTCAAGCACCTTGATCGCGTGATAGACCTTTGCGCTGCGCATGGCATATATACGATCCTTGACATGCACACCGCACCGGGAGGTTCGTCTTCTCTCTGATTTAATTTTATCTGTAGTGAACCGTTGCGTTTAGGACAAAACACTGACTGGCATGCTGACCACGGTGGTCACATTGCGAACTGTACGTAGCGCTGAGCCCGGGCAGAAATCCAAAACTTACATTTCCTAGTCTGGGTCCACAAGGATTTCCAGGACCGCACTGTGTGGCTCTGGGAAAAACTTGCCGAGCACTACAAGTCCAATAAATGGATCGCAGGTTCGTCTAACTCTTCCCCACAACGTCTCAGATGCTCAGAATTGTCCAGGATATAACCCTCTCAACGAGCCTACGGACCCTACACATACGCGTGTTATAGAATTTTACTCCCGGGTGCATTCCGCCATCCGCGCCATTGATCCTGAACACATAATATTTTTCGACGGTATGCAACTTGTGTCAATGCGAAAAATGTCAAACTGATGCATCAAGTGAACAGGGAATACATTCGCGTCTGATTTTTCGCACTTTGGCGACGCGCACAAGAACTGGGACAACACCGCCTACTCCATCCATGATTACTCTACCTTCGGATTCCCGGCCGCGCCTGAGCAATATGTGGGCAATGAGCAGCAGCTACATCGACTGCAGCGTAGCTACGAAAAGAAAAGGGAATGGATGGATCAACGGGGTCTGTGCGTGTGGAATGGAGAATGGGGCCCTGTGTACGCACGGAAACAGTACGAGGGTGAGGCAGCGGAGGAGATTAACAAAGTGCGGTATCAAGTACTCAAAGACCAACTGCAGATCTACAACAAGGTCAGTGTAACCGTTTTTCTGATCAACCCTGTTCATAACCCTGATAATTTTCTTCGCCCGCAGGACCGCCTGAGTTGGTCCATCTGGCTTTACAAGGACATAGGCTTCCAAGGGATGGTCTACCTCGACTTGGAAACCCCATACATGACCCTGTTCAAATCCTTCCTCGCAAAGAAACACCGACTCGCGGTTGATGCGTGGGGCGCCGATGATACCGCCGTGAAAGCCATCTACCAGCCTCTCTTGGATCACGTCGTCGAAGAAATCCCCGAGTCATATCGCAGCCTTTATCCCGCCCCCGTATGGCGTCTGTCGGACCGCGTGACGAGACTCGCGCGCAATATACTCGTCAGTGAGTTCTTGGTGAAGGAGTGGGCGGACCATTTTGTTGGAAAAGATATGACGGAGTTGGACGCTATCGCGGCGAGCTTCAAATACAAGGCATGCCAGAAAAGAGAGGGATTGAACAAAATCTTGACGGATAGCGCCAAAGCTGTGGTTTGAAATCTGGTCTCCTTGGCTTGTACATTATACATTTATTCTTGTATTACTTTACGAATTCGCACGACCTGAATTGCAGACGCGATGGAATTCCAAGCCTTGTCGGTGCGCGAGAAGGCCGGTGGGTCGTGTCACGTTACCGTGTTTGACGTAGCAAATTTTCCCAATGTTGAACGATTGTTACAGCCAGTTACAGCCTCTCATCAGCTGTGCGCCTCCAGCTCATGGTTTCTCTGGGATTTCCTTGTGACCGCCAAAGCTACCATGGATCGGATTCTATAGCTGCAGCTTGCCTTGCATCTCGATGACGGTACTGGTGGCAAATGGACTGGAGGCTTCAACCGGCTTCAGACTAAGTACTCAGGTTGCAAGCTGCGCTTGCTCGACACCTCAAGCGCAGTCTCGCTCATGATTCTACCCGCTCCTCAACAACAGCAAGCCAGGCCAAAGGCCCTCTATCTTTGGTTTGGTACTTGTTGTGCCTCGTCTGCTGGCCTTGCTGTCCTCTGGCTCATCCGCGGACCTAGGATTAACCATACCGTCTGTTTGAACTTCAAAATTTGATCTCCTGAATAGCGTCCTGGGACTTGAGGCGCATTGGTGACTACGAAGTAAATGGTTTCTTTCCTCCCTTGAACCTCAGCGAATTCCTTGAAAGGACCGACCACAGCTTACTAGACAATTTTCCATGAATCTGTCAGCGTACGGAAGACAATGATTAGTGTATTAATAGGTCGGCGAGTTTCAATCCGCGAGGTTCGTCATCCCCATCTTAATTCGCTAAGGCTAAGGAAATAAAATGAGACGGCACGTTCAGTCTCAAGCATCACAGTTACAACGGCCCACCTAAATTTTCTCTTGAACAGTCGCACCCTCATTATTGGCGGCTCCTCCGGAATCGGCTTTGCAGTGGCCTCCGCTTCACTCTCCAATGGATCCAAAGTTCATATCACTTCCACCACTGCCAAAAAAACTCTCTAGCAAAATCACACAGCTTCAGTCTGTCTACTCGAGGCGTATCTGTTCTGCATGTGCTCCGCACTTGCGACGGGCCAAGGTTTCAAGGTTGATAATGGGTCTTTGATGGCTTAGGCTGACGTATCCCGGGAAAGAATAACCTCAAGTAGACGGTGCGACGTGAGCTTCAATGGAGAACATGCATTGGAACAGAAACTATTTTTCGGTAATATTCGATTTCAGATGCAGAGTCGTGGTGGGCGATATAGCAGGGAAAAGTCTGCTTCATTTGGCGCTGCAGTTGAATGTTGCAAGTCCAACGCCCAGTCTATCCTTATCTGCTCCCATACAGCAGAGGCGCTGTCAGGGTAATATTAACTTGCTCATCTATTCCGCGGAGACTCGCCACTGTTGTCCCGACCCCGACCATCAGCGTCGCTTCTGAACATCAAAGGTGCGTGTGGCTGAGCAACGGGAGAGGGTTCTGGAAATTGACCGAGATGAACATAGTCGCGCCAGCTCCGTTTGCCGCTTTGTCCGGGGTGGGTTTACTAGTTGAACTTGTCCCAGTGTCCCCAAATTGAACTAACTTCGAAGAACGACTAGAATCAAACTGATGACTGACCTTTGACTGACCTGGAGGTCGGTGAGCCTCAGCCCTGCCGCCAGCACCAGAAATTCAAAATTCAAGTTGAAAGTTGGTTGAAAGTCAAAGTTTTGAGCAAAGTTTGAGTTCAAGGTTAGTCGCTTTCAAGCCACTTCTAGATACTCTGGGTTTCGGGTCGTATCCCATGCCCCAGTTCAATCTATGCGACGGTGGGACCGAACATGGTGGTACTTGGCTCTGCGGCTTTACGGGCGCTTACTTACCGATATGACGTAGGATGTTCGAACCTCCCATCGGCTTAGTCGGCCGACTTGCAATTAGGTTCAAAAAGCGCTAGTTACCTACCTCCATGAGTCCATTTACTTTTGTTTCTTTTTCAAGCCCCACAACTTGTTACTTGACTCACACAACTACTTCGACTCGGTCGCCTGTGCCATGTCCGCTGTTCGCGATTCACAAATATCTGTCGCCCCATCTTCTTTGCAGTCGAACGAAATGGAGCTTGCTTCCCGCATCCCCCTTCCTGCGTCCACGTCCACATTCTTCATCTCAGATGCACAGAGCGTTTTAGACCTGGACCCCGCTTCTTCTAGCAATTCGCGAGACATTCTCAGGAGTGTAAACGAATCGGCCTTACCTCCGGTAGACAAGGGATTGGGGGCTTGGACTTTCGTACGCTGATGCGAATCTGGCCCTTTCACTCATCTGACTCTTTGGCGGAGCTGGCTGCCGCATTCATGGTAGAGGCTATTGTCTGGGGGTTTCCGAATGCCTACGGGGTTTTCCTCGACGGTAAATAATTGTCACGGTTTAGTGTTGGACATGCTAGTTATTTTCTCGACAGCGTACCTCCAAGATCCGCGCTATGACTCGCAGAAAAGCGCTACGTCGCTCCTTCCCCTCGTCGGGACGCTGTCATCTGGCATCATTTACTGTTCTGGTAACATTGAAGCATTTATTATAAGAATGCATTAAACACTGCACCAGGGCCGGTCATTAATCCTATTGCGGCGCGCTACCCTCACCATCGTCGCAAATCGATGTGGCTTGGAGCAGTTATGTGTTCCGCGGCGCTCTTTGGTGCAAGCTATGCAACCCAGGTTGGTTCAGTCTACTCTTTTTGTGCACAGTTGTCAATATTCCTCTTTAGATCTGGGAACTCGTTCTTCTCCAAGGCATCGTGTATGCCATCGGCGGATGCAAGTTGTCCTGGAAATTTCGTTCACAGTTTCTCATAGCTTTCCAGCCCTCCTATATTTACCATGCATCTCCTTCATGTCCGAATGGTTGGTATTTTCCCTTGTATATCAAGTGTACCAATCCTGAACCTCATACCTCGCTTGTTATAGGTTTGTTGTGCGCCGAGGAATGGCGAACGGTATTCTCTTTGCCGGTATGTCCTTATTTTGAACGCTGAACTTGGATAAACTCTTCAGGCACTGCGGCGGGTGGTTTGCTTCTGCCGTTGTCGTTACCGCGCCTGATATCCAAGTACGGCTCCTCCAAAACCCTGCGAATTCTTGGTATTGCCATCGGAGTACTTCTTTTCGCTCTCCTGCCCTTCGTCAAAGGGAGACTTCCCCAAACGCGAGTCCGAATCCACGGGCCGGCACCCCGAGGAGCACCAGGAGCACGAGACTGGATGAAAAACAAGTCGTTCTGGGTTTTCCTCGCAGTCAACACCTTGCAAGGCTTTGCGTATTTCGTCCCCATCGTCTATTTGCCCAGTATGCAACCAATTCCTT
Organism: Mycena galopus ATCC 62051; assembly: GCA_014925785.1. NCBI lineage: Eukaryota > Fungi > Basidiomycota > Agaricomycetes > Agaricales > Mycenaceae > Mycena > Mycena galopus. The sequence continues at coordinate 28,715 of WIQG01000583.1, read as the reverse complement.
GCAATGGCATCGGAGCTTAAAAAACCGTCCAGCGTTTGCCAGCGATCTCAACATTAGCACTTCGAACTCGGCCGTCACGGTAGCCATGCTCAACGGTACGCCTTTTCATCAATCTTCTCCTTGCATGGTTGAAAATTTTGAAAAAGGCGCGTCGGTCGTGGGTCGGCTTTCAATGGGATACCTCTCAGACAGGTTCAATCCATGGATACTGGCACTCGTCACTCTCTTCACGACTTCCGTCGCAACTTTCATACTCTGGGGTGTTTTATCACACTCCTTCGCTGGATTGCTAACATTCGGGATCGCATACGGAAGTATAGCCGGCGGTTGGAGCAGCCTGTGGACAGGTTTTGTCAGGCCTCTCGCCAGTATGTCACCATTCCTTCTCGTTCTTGTTCAATATTCCAAACTTCAACCTAGACGACGACCCAGCCACATCCACCATGCTTTACGGGTACCTTCTCCTGTCCAGAGGTATAGGGAACATTGTGTCGACTCCAATCTCCGCGAAACTATTGGTGTACAGCCAGTCTCTCAACGCCACGAGCAGCCCGGAAAGCACAGGATTCAATGTGGGAGATGGACGGTTCGAGAGAATAATCATATATGTTGGGACGTGCTTTGCGGGTGCAGCTGGCGTCGCTGCGTTGGTTTTGGCCATGGATGCTCGAAAAAGAAAGGGTCGAACGAGCAGTCAGAATTCCCAATGAGACTCGAAGCGCTTTATCTTATTAATCGTTTTACCTGTGCCCTACGCAGAATGGGGATTCTTTCACCTGGCAGGAACAGAGCTCGATATTTAAAAATCACCCACACTGACTCGGCCAGACGCGCCAACCACTGACCATATAATATTGATAGAATAATCATTAGTGGCTAGGTGTAACCAGTAACGGTTTGAACCACTGACCAAGTTTGATTACATTTTCCGTGGTATTGGCCCGCACGGACCGCCTCGCCCGTGTTAGCCGAACCGCGACTTCGACTCCAGCTCAACAACAATAGCCCCTCCACTACTCGCCAGTTCCCGCCTCCCTCGAGGCTCCACACGGGCGCCACGCTCCCCATGCAGCCTATTATCGCCGGCCCCCAACTTGCGACGACCTCCCACGACGGGGGTGCGATAAACTACACCGACCCGGATTCTGGAGACGACCTCAGGCTTCCGGTCCCCGGAGTCCTGACGCAGGGCCTCTCGATTCGGACGACTCCGATTTCGTGAACGAGAATCGCTTGTGGAAACGCTTGGGAATCGCCAAAAGACGACGCGGTAGGCAGGCACGGTCCAGTTCATGAACGAGGTTGCAAAAAGCGCAAAAAGCCACAGTGAGAATTCGGGGCGGGCCGGCTTGATCCGCACCTCTGACAACTCTGACAAGTTCAACCACAACTTTGAGACGCGGGCACGACTAGCTAGGTCTCTTGCACCGACTTCCCACTCGCAATCTCGTTCCGAAGGCTTGTTTTGACAGAAGCTGTGGTCAAAAATCCTACCTGCCTGGGACGCTACTAGTCAAGGGGGTCCAAAGATAAGAAAAAATGATATCACCTACAATTTTTTTTTTGAGGGGTTCGGGCTTTGACCTACCTACCTACCGTGGGAAATTACCTTATATAGACGCCAAAACGGCTGTTTTAGATGATTTTTTTGGACGGAGGCCCTCGAGGGTGTTGTCGGAGTGTATTCCGTGGCTCAGAAGAAAGTAAGGTATGATGGTGAACGAAAAGACTTTTGTCAAAGTCTAGACCATTTTGGTGATCACATGACAAATTACTGGTTTGGGACACATCAAATCTCTTATCAAGCCCGATATAGGAATAATCTTTTAGGTCAAAAGTCCACGACGACTTCAATTGGTGCTTTGGGATAGTGATATTTATGTTCAGCTGGTAAAAGTCTACCAGAAAGGTACCCTATGTGTGGGACTCCCGGAAACGGACCCCCTTGCTACTAGTACAGAATTCTATGATTATTGTATTGTGCAGCACTGTTGCACCGCGACCAGACTGTGCAGTTCAGCCTCTTCCAACGCCAGCGTGTCTGTCCCCGCTCTCGAAACTTATCCATACATTTCGGGAACTAATTCTTGCTAGTTTCCGCAACAGACTGCTCGGGAAGGGGTCCAATTCTTCGTGAACCTGGGATAGTCAATCGAGGGAACAAGTTGGCTAGTCTTTTGCGCTGATTTTCAAAGAATTGGTCTACTCCGCGTCTGGGAGATTACTACTAGCTCCTAACAGGACTCTCATCGATCCTCTCACTTGGGCTCGGCGTAAGGGGGGTGCGCCTCCCGATAACATTAACATGATGTCAGTCAGTGGTCTGCAGTTTTTTCTCTCGGCTCTGGCGAATTCTGACCGAGGACCGCGAATGGCTGAACAGTTGCGCGACCCAAAAATTGTAGGCATATTCAGGCTTTCTCGAACCCTGAATTTCACAATATCACTGCCCAAACTCCCTTTTGAACAGTCACACCCTAAGTAAGCCTCATCTTCGGCGGTTCATCCGAACTCGTTCACAAAATACACTTCTGGCTCCAAAAATGCAACGTCCACACTGTTAACCTTCTTCAACAATATCTCCACAAATGGGCAGCGCTCCCGGACAGAATCGCTGTACGCGAATCTACCACTAGAATGGGCGAACTATTCTTGGACTACATCATCTACATTGAAGTCGATGGCTCGGCTGACTTCATTTGGGAGAAAACGGTGTAGCAGGATTCAGTATCGGAAACCCTCCGGCGGAAGCGTATTTTTCTGCGCTTTATGCTTGCGGCGCGAGATTTTGCGGTCGACAGTGAGTTTTTATACGTTGAATCAGCAATTTTACTTGTCATGTTAATTCAACTGCGGTTTCAGACATCCCCTTATCGCAGGCAAGATACTTCCTGGGGAACAGCGTGCCTGGTGCAATTTTAGCTAACTCAACCCCATATTTACGCTGATGTAGCGCGCGCGATATTATTCTATGCGCGCCGGTACGCGACACAGGTTATAAACGAAGTTCGGGTTCTGGTGCTGCATAGGAGTTTATAGAAGCAGGTAGAAGCGCTCTCAGACATGTGAAATTAAAAAATTTCTCCAGGAGCGATACGCGCTCCTACGCGGCGCGTCGATCATTATTAAGCGCGCCACGGCTCCACCATGTACGCGACGCGTCGGGACGCGAACTAATGATTCATTTCCGAAGCTTCGCCTCCTCCTTGGGCTGGCGAGGCGGTCGGGCATCATCCGCGAATCTATAACTTCAATTTTTAGACGACGCGAGCGAAAACCCGACTGCGGCTCGGTGACTCTCGGTGAATCACAGTCTCGGTCTCGGTCCACCTCGGTGCGAGAGGCGCGCGCGACAATAGACGGGGCGGGCCGGTTTCAGGAAAGTCGCGGAAAATTAAAATGTAGCGGTGCGGCGCCCGTAATACTTACTACATAAGAAAGAGATCTTGAATTCATTTCGGGTTGGGCGGCTGAAAGATGCAGCACGCGCTACATCGCTACTCGACGTCGGACGCGGAGAGTTCTCGGAGTGGGTGGGCGTCTGTAAAAAGGTACGGGACCCCCGAATCTGCGAAACCCCGCGAAAGCATGTGCTCGCAAAGTTAATAAGCTCTCAGGCTTGATATAACGTTTTATGTCAAGCTAAGGGTCTCTAAGGGTCCCAGGACGCGCAGTAACCCCGCCCCGCACGCGCCGACGGTTATGGGAAGCATAGTTCAGCCGGGTGTCGTCAGAAATTTGGAATACATAACCAAGGGGATCCGAGGTTAAGGTTCAGACATGGCCAGAAAGTGTTGCCAGGAATAGAAATTGGAATGAACGAGTGATACACATCTCGGATGACGCCTTGTCAATGTACCAAGTTTTGCTTACAGTCAAGTGCAAGCCTAGGAAAGAAGAATACTGCCACGCCAACGATAGCCACGAATAGTGCGCCCGCAAGTAACAGTCAAGTTCGGCATATCGTCGGTGCGACATGTGGGTGTACCGCGCGGCGCAATCGATTGTACTGCGATTGTACACGGCGCAGACGGCGTCCGGACTCTGAATCAAATGTCCGGCAGGAAGGTATACGCGTTTCGCGTTAACCCGATAGGCATCGTTTGCCGCTTTACGGTACGCACTGGCGGATCGTGATTAATTTGTTGTGGGTGCCAGTGGATTTGGAAATATTGGGGGACGGAGATATTGGTATCAGAGAATTCTGTTGCGCTTCAAGGTTTGTGTAATACAGATTTGGTTTATTACAGCTTCTCTATCAGGGTTCTGTCAGTCTCGAGATCGGGAGTTGCGAGGGCAAGGCCGGTCCAAGCGTGTGTCCGTTGCAGATGAGGGATTTGTCGGATTGGGAATCAGGATTTGTGTGATGGTATACGATTATGACTCGGAGGTGATGGGGCGACGTCAAGGCGCGAGACGTTCAATTTTCCACTCTGGGTTGCCGGCGTTGGGGGCCGCGGTGGAGTTGGGATCGGCGTCGGAGACCGAGGTGGGGGAGGAATCTTGGTCTCGGCGCAGGTATCGAACGCGATCGTGCAGGCGGGACGGCTTGCCGCTCCAGAATTCGATTTCTCTGTAGGGACAAAGGCGTGATTAGGAAACGAAATGAATGCGTGAATGAAGTGAGGTGGGTGCGCAGAAGGCAATCAGCCGAGGACAAGGGTGCAAGGCGGGGAACGAGGCGAAGCAAGGAAGGAAGAGAAGAATAGGGAAGGCACGCACGTAGGCACGACGCGCCATCCGCCCCAGAACTCGGGCAGGGGGACCTCCTCGGCGCCAGCAAACCGCTCCGTCACGCGCTCCAAGCACTTATGTACCTCGCCCTCGCCCACGACGCTGCTCTGCCGGCTCGCCCACGCGCCCAGCCGGCTCCCGACCGGCCTGCTGTGGAAGTACTTTTCGCTCTCCTCCCTCTCCACCTTCTCCGCGCGGCCCACGACGCGCACGGAGCGGTGCACCTCGCGCCAGTAAAAGACAAGCGCGCAGTGCGGGTTCGCGGTGAGCTCGGCGCTCTTGCGCGAGGTGTAGTTTGTGTAGAAGAGGAAGCCGCGGGGGTCGAGTGCTTTGAAGAGGACGATGCGCGCGGAGGGGAGGCCAGAGGGGGTGCAGGTGGAGAGGGACATGGCTTCGGGCTCGTGCACGCTGCGCGCGACGGCATCGTCAAACCAGGTGTGGAATTGGTCGAGCGGGTTCGGGAGCACGGTCGCTGGCGAGAGGACATCGGGGGTCTCGTATTGGACGTGTGGGAGGACCTGGATCGTGGACGGCGTCGAGATTATCACGTCCATAGCGCGAGCTGCAAGAGAGACAACACGTCGGGCCATCGATTGGCGCAATTACCGCATTTGGCGCTGGCCCCGACTGAAGGGGAAATAGAGACAATCCACTGCTGCAGCAGGGTCAAATGCTCAGTGAGTTTTTGAGTTTGAATCTGTCGATAAACCCCATAAATTGGGCGTTGTCATTGCTCGGCACCTTCGAAATTTGGACTGAGCGGAGTGCCAGTGTCTTGTGAAACATACTTCAGGAGCAACTTCTACACGCTGAGCACGTAGGCATAAATTTGGTGTGCCCGAATATGCGTCTGAAAAATAATCGCCGTACTCAAATAGCCACACTGAAATGCCCGGGATTAATCCACCAATTCGCCCCGCGCTAAAATAAGCGACGAAACCCCCGGCTTAAGTTGGTTCTATAGCGCCGAAGATTGAGGCGGGGGTTTCGTTGGCAGGCTGCCTTCCGACTTCAATGATCAATTGGTTCTTCCCCGTCTACAAAAATGAAATGCGAATATGCATGATGCCATGCATGCTGAGTGTCCAAATCTCTACACCATACGGTATATACAGCCCAGACAGAATGCAATGTTAGATGGAATGATATCGATCTACCAATGAATGTGCCGCAAATGCACACAAGCAGATGGAATTAATTAATTACTAATTACCTTTTCGGGCGCGTGGCGTGAGTGTCCCAAAAAGGAAAGTCTCCTTGAGTTGTGCGGTTCAATCGAGCGCGCGCTTAGTACATAATAAGTATTCGAATAATATTCTGCGCGTTTAAGGGTAAGAGTGTATGGTATATGTATATAATAATAAGTAGCCTAGGTGCACTGCCCATATTGGGATTTTTTCTCGGTACATTTCAAGTTTCTCTTCCTTTTCCTGCCCCGGCGCCCGCTGTTGACCAAGCAATGAGACAACGCAGTAGATGTATTCGAAAGAGGGATAGACACCCCCGTCGGGGGCGCGCGCGCACGAGCAGGATGAGTAACTGCACGCGCGCTAATTCCAGAAATAGCTTTCATTTCAGAGAGATCAGTTGTCCACCCCATGCCGTGCCGCGTCGAGGATCTTTCGAATTAATTTAAATTCTTTTTATAAACCGACGTCGAGGTCGAGATGACAGGCAGGCACCGACCTGCTTACTTCTTACTTCTTTTCTGCCATCCCTCTGTCTTTCTGCCATCCTCTGTCTTCTGACTCGTGCTGCCGGTGCCTTGAAGTTGTGGCACCTGATATTCAAGCTGAGGATGATCTGGAGTCTGGACCCCACACGACATCAGACAGAGATAGGTCCATACATCCCGGTGCCTGATGATCCTGCGGGGACGGGGACGGAGAAATCAAATATTAATTATTTTAGACGCGTTTGGTGTCAATTATGATGACGGACGCACCCTCCGCTGCGGTTGATAGTCATGATGACAGGAAGATCTAGACAGGAACGTTCAGGCAGGCTGTCGTGTTGTATGCATGGGTATGAAGCCTAGGGCGGTCTCGGAGAAATTATCGGTGGACCGTTCAGCGTTGAGAGTTCTTGGGATCGCAAATTTACCGGAGGGCGGGATTACGCGATCTGGCCAGAATTTTCACGTTCAGCGCGGCGACTTGTGATTATTGAGACGCCTAAAGTTCGGCTATTGCGGGTGCGGTTAACGTTTCGGGTGCAGATGACGATATTGTACTTACTAGTATGTACATCTGCCAACCAACTATTCATGTAGGGCCACTTGAAGAAAGAAGAGAGGAATTTGTTGTTTGAGATGAAGATTCAAATTGAACGAGTTGGCCGTGGATCCCGATCAGACGGAAAGTGAGCGACGCGCGGTGTAGAACTCTGAACCCTGCGGGTGCTAAATCGAGGTGAGAGTTCGAAGGCACAGTGGGATAGCGGGATGCGGGACTGAGACTGAGACGCAGGTTCTTTCTTGCTTTCTTTGTGGGCGCCAAGGTACCCCCGTTAACGCCGCTGATACGGATAATTTGTGCGATATGCATCGTATTTACACATTTGCGAGTGCCGAGTGCTTGCGTTTGCGGTTGTCCGAGTAGGCATCCAAGCAAGCCAAGGCGACGCCGAGCGCCGAGCAACAATCACACGTCCGTCTGTGGCACCGTATGGGAGCCTAGACAGGTAGGAACGAAATGGGTCACGGTGCATCGGGGAAGACATTCTTCTGTGGCACTGTATGGTATAGCGTATTAGGACAGGTGGGGAGGTGGGACGGTGGCCGGCGACGACATCCCGAGAACAAGTTATAGTATCAGAGAACAGAGAATCCGTCGCGTGCCATGCCAATGGTGATAGTCGACGACGATAATATAGGATCCAGTTCACAGGTGGAGCGGGAATCAGGTGGGCGTTGCAACGTTCGTCGCTTGCTGGGATTCGTCGCCGCTGGTGTTGAGTCGTCTCTGCTGGACATAAGATGAGCGGTACAGAACAACTTCGCTGTCGTGATGAAAGCCGACGGGCGTGATGAGACTGGTCCCTGCTCGGCCGTCAACGTTGACCGTTGAACTGCCATCACTCGAGTGTTATCGAGAACCAAAAACGTGAGATGCGGAAGACTGAGTTGGCCGGTTGCGGTCGGCGGCGAGGTGAGTGGCCGGATCCGCGCTTGGCGCGACGTTTTTGAGATGTTTATTTGGGCGCTCGGGGTTCCCATGTATAGGTGTACCGAAGACGAAGGAGGAAGGCAACGGACGAGGCAGTGGTTTCGTTGTAGAATTCGATCTGCCATTCCAGGGACAAGGGACGGACGAGGCCAAGGGCTGGAATCGGAATGCGTGAATGAAGTGATCAGCAATGAGGCGAGGCAAGCGAGTGGGTCCAGGGTGGGGAACGAGGTGAATGGAAGAACTGGCAGCCACGTATTACTGCAGCACGACGCGAGTTATGGGTTTCAGAGGGGGCGAGTAAGATGTTGTGATATTCGTGATTCCAGATCGGGTAGTCTGCGAGATCTTCACAGGCTCGGATATCGACCTCAATAATTACTTATAATTTCTTTGCAATTTTTTTTGGTGAGGCTCTGTGCAGTGGACTATGTAATTGGATGGGTGCAAATGGACTGTGGATGGGTTCTGTGGAAGGTGGCATGTGAACGCACACCTTAGTTGATGATCACTGAGCTTGATCAGACCCACGTTATCATATCTTCTGCCTGTTTTGGATCGAAGCGGTTTTGGATCGGGATTCATCCCTTTTTGCCGACTACTCTCACCTCTGAGGCGTATCCTCTGCGATGCCTGCAGAGCTCCACTCCATATACGACCTCACCACCTTCTGCCGCAAGACAACAGGCGATGTCCCTGCAAAGCTGGTCGTATGTCGCCTTTTCCGTTTAATTTCATGCGATATAATGCGAGCAGGGCGCATCAACGACCGTCGTGGGCTCCAAGATGTATCTCTTCGTGCGTATGGGCGTCTATAATATTCCAGGTAATTTACCGATGCACAGGGAGGTCGTCTTGTGACTGAGCGACGGATGGTCGCGGACCTGTATGTCTTTGATCTCGAGACATACAACTGGGAAAAGATACCGCCCTTTCCCGAAGACGATGTTCCCAGGGCCCGCTACTTTCACAGCGTCGACACATGTATGTGTCCTTGGTCCCGCATGTTTTCCCGACTCAGATAACACGCTCCAGGGAACAACCAGCTGATTGTCTTTGGCGGCATGAGCAACCAGCCGGACTCGCCCAATCCCGACGAGCTGTGTGTCCTGAACGACGTCCGCTTCTTCGACATCGCCACCCGCCACTGGCTGCCCCCCTCGCGCCTCCCCAGCCCCGAGAACCTCATGCCCCGCGCCCGCTACGCACAGCTCTCCTCTGTCACCGGCGACCGCCTCTTTATCATCGGCGGCCAGGACTTTTACAACACCTGGCTCGACGATGTCTGCGTGTACGATCTCCTCGCCAAAACCTGGTCCGAGCGACGCGACTACCCCCGCCATTGCGGCTCGTACCGCAGCGTCGCCGTGTCCTCCAACCAATGCGTGCGTTTCCCCAAGGATGAGATGCGCGTCTCGCCCGGGGGGACGCGTTTCACCGACGCGCCCTCGGAGGACACGACGCCCCCCGACTCGCTCACCCACCTTCCTTACTCAGCCGCGCCGACTGACGAGTACCCCAGCGATATCTACTTGTACAGTAATTACAACGTGCGCGTCTCTTAGTCTTAATGTTTACGTTGACACTAATGCTCACGCGCCGCAGTTCACCGACGTCAAACGCGAGCTCGAGCTATTCTCGCCCCTCCCCGACACGGGCTTCACCATCCAAGACCGCTCCGCCGTCATGTCCGGCACGACCTTCCCCCCAGGCCTGCGCTTCCCCACCGGCGCCATCCTCGGCACCCACCTCATCATCGCCGGCATCTACCTCGCCCACTCGTACCAGTCCTTCTCCATCTGGGTCCTCGACCTTACCACCATGGTCTGGTCCCGCATCGACCCGGGCAAGGCCGTCGAGGCCGGCTCGTGGTTCCGCGGCTGCCTCTGGCCCGAAGCCAACAAGTTCATGATATTCGGGAACCGCAACGGCAACCTCGTGGACGACTACAACCGGCGGCTCCTCTCGTGGGACCACGTCGCGGTCGTCGACCTCGAGGCGTTTGGGATCTACCAGCCGCCCCCGCTTAAACTCGATATTCCCATGCAGGAGTTGGGCCTCGCGGCGCTCGAGGAGGGCGTCCTCGCGGACTTTGAGCTCGTGTGCGACGACGGGCGCAAGATTCCGTGTTCAAGGAAGCTGCTGGAGGAGAGGTGGCCGTGGTTCAAGGAGCAGAAGGTGCGCCTCTTGCAGAGTGCGATGGGGGCGATGGAGGCGCTGCCGAACAGCCCGATGCATATCCCGCTGCCAGAGCTGCCGGGGAACGTCCCTGATGAGCAGAGGCCGGACCCGCGCCTGACCCCACGGGCCTTTAATTTGAGCGAGCCGTATCCGATTACGCTGGCGCTACTGCAGGTGTGTGCCGCGTTCCTCTCCTCAAAAAAGACATTCACTCATAATTTTATTTATTCGCTTTTAGTACTTCTACTCCCTCGCCCTCCTCACGCCCCTCCAAACCGCGCCCGCCGTCCTCTCCCAGCTGCTCGTCCTCGCGACAAACTACAACATCAGCCACCTGCAGACGCTCGTACGGCACGCCATGCACCGCGCGCTGTCCAACTCGACGTCGGTAGGCGTGTACGAGGTCGCGACGCTGTGCAGCTGCCGGAGTCTGCAGATTCGCGCGCTGAAGACTGTTATGGTGCGTTCGCGTTCGCGTTAGTTGCGCTGTGTGTTTTTTTTTTGGGGGGGGTGCCGCGAGCTTTTTTGTTTTCTTGCCGCGTTCTTTTTCCGAGCGTGTGGTTTTTCTGATTTGGGGTTGCGGTGCGCGTTGCTGTTGTGATTCTGGAACGAAGTCTTTTCTTTCCTTTTTTTTGCTTCTTGCGTTGCGAGGCGTTTTGACCCTCTTTTTCTGGCGACAAAACTACACATCGGACCAGACCATTGGGCGCTGGGCAACCGTTATGAGCCTGTTCTATTCGTGCGATTTGGGATCGGAATCGGGAACGCGCTTCTTGGGTCTGTTGGCCGCCACAAAACCGCGTTTCTTCTATATGTCCCACGCGCGCCCGAATATGCCTTTGATGCTGTGGTTTTTTGGGAGTGCTCTCTAATAGATTCTGTCGCGACTCTTGTTTCGTTCTTGATGATTTTCTTTTTTTTCCTTTGTCCCGCCTTTGGTTGATATCCCCTTAACCCCCCTTTCGTTGGTTCCCTCGGCTAACCAATAATCTTTCCGAAACCTAGTCCTATACGCAGAAAAAGCCATCGCGGTCCAAGCCGGAGAGGGATGGCGGCGGGGGAAGCGGCGGCGGGCGGGGGGACGGTGGTCCGGGCGGCGGGCCGTCGAACGGCAACGGTCGAGACGGCAGAGATGGCGGGAGAGACGGCGGTGGGGGCGGGGAGGGTAAGTACTCCTCGACGCGGCCGCGCGGGACGTCGGACGCGCGGTGGGCGACGAGCACGAACGACAGTGGGACGAGGGGGTATAGTAATTACGGTGGGTCCGCGCGGCGTACCTTCTTTCCCCGCTGATAGAGATCTGTGCAGGTACAGGGTCGGGGAACCAGCGCAGCGGTGGTGGATATGAGCCGCTCGATGAGCTCGAGGAACATGAGCACTTGTTCAGTCTGCCGCCATCGGGATACACTAGTAAGTCTAGTCTGCCCTCGTTCTTTTATTTTCCCTTGCTAATGGGACGTAGATTATGCCAGCCCGCGCCGCTATTTCGAGATGGACGAAGACGTCGACCAACTCTTCACCCTCCCTGTCTTCACGAAAGCACGCAGCCACCGGCGCACGGACAGCGCCGTCTCGGCGCACACCGAGAACGAAATCAACGAGCTCGTCGAGTTCATGGCCACCTCGCCCATCTCGCCGTCTTTCCCCGGCGCCTCGCGCGCGCCGTCCGCCGCGCTGCGTGAGAGCAAGACGGACCAGATGATCATGGACGACATGTACCACGCGCTCGTGGGCCCGCAGCAGAACCCGTACCGCCAGTCGCACATGTCCGGGCTGTCCGCAGTGAGCAGCGACGACGCCGACGAGTCGTCGTACTACCCCGCCACCGGCAGCTCGCGCGCGTCCATGTCGGGGCACGAGTCCGAGTCGGAGAGCGGGTTCGACTCGAGCGCGCCGACGAGCCCGAGCGTTATTGCGTACCACCTCCCACGCCGCCCGTCCCTGCTCGACACGAGCGCGGACGCGTCCCCATCGTTATCCCGCCCGGGGTCGGTGTCGGGGCGCCGGAGCGCCGCGTCGATTGACACGCTCATGAGCGGGAGCGGCAGCGGCACGGGCACGCCGTCGCTCATGTCGAGCGTGTCGTCGTCGTCGCGCTCGTCGATCGCGACAAGGCACGACTCGTACCCCGTGACGCCGCCGCACTCGCCCGACTGGCTGCCGAGCATCGAGGAGCGGTATGCACGGGACGAGTCGGATGCGGACGATGGCGGGGACGACATTCGGGGCACGGAGGACGAGGACGAGTTTGAGAGGCGCGCCTTGGGGATGGGGATGTACTCAGGTGCACCCGGGCGGCCGGCGGCCGTGCCGCGCACGAGTAGCGGGAACCCGTGGCCGACGCAGAAGTCGCGCGTGGAGTGGATCGTGTCGACGAAGGCACCGTCGGTGTTTATATATAACAGTGAGGCGGATGAGCCGTCGCCGTCGCCGACGCAAACACAGGTCAAGACGGAGTCGGAGATAGTGTTGGAGCCGAGGGAGCCGCGAAAAGCGCCCGCGGTCAAGACGGCAACGACAGCGACAGCGACGACAACGCCGCCGAACCGCACGCGGGCGCTATCACCCACGCCGTCGGATGCGGAGACGCTGTCTCCGCGCGCGACCACCAGCGTATTCTCCGCAGCGCGCGAGGTGCTCAAGAAGAAGCCAGTGGACACGGCCAAGTCGATGTCACCGAAGTCGCCTCTGTCGCCTTTATCGCCTTTGTCGCCGGCCTCATCCGGGTTCTTCATGGACCCGAAGTCGCCTTTATCGCCGGCGTCGTCCGGGTTCTTCATGGACCCGAAGGAGTCAAAGGCGGCGAAGGCGGAGGAGAAACGGCGAAAGAAGGAGGCGAGCAAGGCGCGCGTGGAGGAGCTCGCGCGGACGCTGAAAGAGCGGACCAAGAAGGCGAAGGAAGACGTTGACAAGCGTTCCCAGAAGTCGAGGGAAGCCCGCGCGGAGCCCGCCACCATGTTTGGCGGCATCGCGGGCGTGACCATGTAAACAGCAAACGATATCTTTCGTTCGTCCGTTCGTTTCTGCTTCATTTTATCTGTGCCATTTTATTTTCCTAATCATCTAAAACCACATCATCTACACTGTCTCTCTCTATCTGTCTCTGTCTAACTCACTAACTGTTTGTAACTCTCACCTACCTACCTCGACACTCGTTTATATTTTTTGTGCTATCCTTATATTGTTTGCCCCGTACTGACTATAGTGTGTATCGAATAACGAGGACACTGTAGTGTTCCAGCTGGAGATATAAAATTGTGTTGATGTCCAATAGATCTCTCTAAGGCTTGTCCCGAGTTTTTACTCCACGCCTAGTCTCATATACTGGAAATCTAGCAACCCGTTCGACGAGAAAGTGTGGATAGATAAAGTCGAGTCGTGCACGCATTCAAATTTCCAAGTACATGGAACTTTGACTGAAACAAATCCTGGTCACGGAAAATTGCGTGCGTTGTACATAACCTTACACCAAGGTGAATCCACTCTCAACCGCCAAACTTCCACACTTGTTACGAGCGCGCTTCAGCCTCCGAGTCAGCCTCCTGGAGCTCGCCATGGCCGACGCGGTCACCGATATTATACGGACGGCGAGCCGGATACCGCCATCGAGCCGCACGGTCCGCATGTAAAAGCCCTTAGTCGATCCGTCTTTCGTCGTACTCGATAATGGAGGGCAGGCGAGCAAGAATGCGCAACGGAGAGTTGATCGCATCATCGTCTACGTCCAAATTAGGAACACCATCAGGGCCTGGAAGAGCCAAGGTTCAAGTTTTTGGAAAGTGATCAACCACTCGTACAAGCAATAGACTGCTTTTCAACCAAGAGTCGTGGCCTGCTTGAAATCCTCTGGAAGGTTCTTCGGAGGGATCACTTCAAGCAGACTGGATGTTTGAAGAAAGCAAAAGCCTGAGGCCCCTGTATTCAGACGCGGGGTGCAATAACCGTTACGATCCGCAGGAAGGAAATTGGGCTCCATTTTGCCGAATGAAGGCTCTTCTGGGCTCATGTGTAACTCCGCTGTGTCATTGTCTACACATAGAAGACGCAGTGAAGGAGCGGGGTGAACAGGGGATGATATCGCCAGAAAATTCCTGAGTAGGAGGAGGAGGATGGAATGCGGCTTTAAATTTAGGAATTGCGCGGACGTTCTGGAGGACTCCGTGTTCTTCGCAGTGCCCAGGTGATAAAGAAACCGACTGTATGGAATTTATTCGACGATAGACTTTCCTTCGGCACCACATCACAGGTCCATTCTCAATCTTGAAATCTTGCCCCGTCGCAAGTGCAGAGCGCATGCAGAACAGATACGCCTCCGCCACGCCCTCGGGGGTCCCAAGTTCCTTCGTCAGACTGGCCGCCATCATTGACACCGTCGCCGCAGTGATTTCCGCCAACGGAACAGGGTTGAAGCCCACCCGCGCTGTGAACGATGTGGTCTAGAGGCCCGCCGGTATCTTCAACGGCGCCATCAAGGACGGACCGCAGATTCGCTTCCAGTATCTCTGTGTTAGAAACGTCGGCAACACTGCCGCTGACATGGGCGTTTGGGTAGAGGGATTAAAGCTGTATTATTTTTGTGGAGAGTTTTTCGGCGGTAGTGGATGTGAGGTAGACGTTGGATCTGTTGGAGAGTGCAGCCGAGGCTACTGCAAAACCAATCACGGAGGAACCGCCAATGACAAGGGTGCGATCGTTCAAGAGGAAGTTTGGGTGCGCCATTGTGATTGAGGTCGTTGGAATCGTGGTATTTTATTTCTTTGAATGAACCATAGCCGTCAGCGAGTTTGACCGACCAACGTTGCCCACTTGAGAATACCTTAGTCATTGTATTCCATACGCTGACAGATCCCTTTCCATGAACTGACGGGTGAGCTACCCGACAAATGGTTCGTCGATGTTCAAATTAGAAAGCGACTATTTCATGGTTCCAAACAAAGCAGAACGAAATGGGTGGTCCGACGACATGACCTACTTACTTCGGCAGACCACCGTGTGCTGTGTGCGCGGAGCACGCTTCGACAGTTAGTTATACGGCTACCCGGTTAGTTACACGGTTACACGGTAAAAAGTAGTCCGCAACTATCCGCGCTCACCGTCCGCTGAGACTTTGACATTCAAAAAAATCTGGGCTCGCGCATTTGGCTGGATTTACATACTGGATATCGAAGCCCGGGCTCCGAAGACCCCCCGGTCCTATCATCAATTCGGGGAGACACGGACAACGGTGGCAGCCTGGATGGGATATCAACGAAATCGCCAGAAAATTCGTGACCTGAGAGACTTCTAACATATGGAATTAGGGCCAACACAGGGACCTTCCTTTTTGAGAACCTCGCCTATCAGACCTGCTGAAGACTCAGCCGGTTCATTGTTCTCTCGTCACGCGTTACACAATCTCCCTCCTCCCACCACCATCCCCTCGTCTACGCATCCCCTCGTCTACGCGCTGGCCAGCGCGCTCCCGCTCCTTCCGTCATTGAGATCACTGACATAGTGATATTATTATCCCCGGCCTTCCTCCTCAAACCCACTGCCGCCACGCTTGAATTCTAAGTCATTCGCGCGCCTCATGCCACCTCTCCGAGCATCTTCGGCCTCAACCCGAAGGAGCTCTCATCCCCCTTTCTTTCCATCCCGCAGAAAGACCGCCATGGGCGCGCACCCCGCTGTATGCCACCGACGGGCTCGGGCACTTAAGCTTGAGATTGGGTGGCATCGTAGTGTAATTTAAAATTCTATACAGGAAATCAAATGAAATATAACATTTCCATCGGCTTGCTTCAATTTCTATCGGCGATACGCGCGAACGCAAAACTTGCGAGGAGCTTGCTCTTGAGTTCTTGACAAAAGCTCTTAGCCAAATTGGGACTGCGGAACCTTCCGGGATCAACGATCATGCTTCTCTTGATTCGCGTGGCTCCCGAAAAGGAAGGTGCCTGTGTCGGCCCAGCATCCCTAACATATCCGTGTTCGTCCGCTGTATCGCCTGCGTAATCACCAGACGGAACGTTGACCCTGGCGCGAGATCGGCAGCGGTGAGCCCTGACATGGTTTCCCGGATACAAGCGGTGAGACCGAGGTGAGGGTTAGTGTTGCCGCGATGCGATGCGGTCCGATGCGGTGTGATGAACTCGGTACAACTCGGTTGATCGAGTTGACATCGATGTCGCACCGGTGTGGACCGAGTTGCTGATGCCTTCCTATATGTAGTAATTCCTTTTGATGCAGCTGTTGCAGCAGCTTGAGTGGACGGAATTCAATGCAAACAGTGGATAGTTTGGCTTGAATTGAAGGCTAGCATAGTATCAGTGTATCACGATTTTTTTTCAACTTGTTTCCAGCAGTTCTGACCATGATATCACAGGTTTCACTGCCAAGTGTAATTGCGTTTTGCAAAACTGCTCCTTATCATTGAGGTTCATGAAGAACTATTGAATGTGAATTGAGTTGCTGGTTTTTTAAGCATAGGCAAGGCATAGGAATCACTTTCGAGAAGAATATGCGGACCCATCGGACTCGGGCACAATCGGAGCCCGACCGTGAGGCAACGCATCATTACAAATTACCTCATATGGGCAGCCATCACCAACTCGGTCTCACACCGGTGTGAACTCGGTCATTCGATGCGATCCGAGTTCATCAATTTTCTGGTCGATGCGGTGTGGCAACCGATGTTAACTCGCATCGACGGCAACACTAGTGAGGGTAGGGTCGCGTCGGCGTGGATTACACAAACGAAACTCACACCGCCACCAAGGCCAAATTTCGACTTCCAAATACGGCATGATACGCGGTAACGTGACATCCAAGTGACATCACTGAGATGAACGTGGACGCGCTATCCAAGCAAAAGCATGAGCTGATGTACACCGTCTCATTTGAAGTCGAGCCCGGAATGGAGTAGATGGAATTTCAAAGCCACGGAAATTGCATCTGTATACTGTCTATACCAACAAAAATCCGTTGTCGATCGTGAAGCCTTGCCCGGTTGCGAGCGCAGAACGCATGCAGAAAAGATACGCTTCTGCCGCGCCCTCCGGCGTCCCCACCTCTTTGGCCAAGCTGCTCGCTTTGTAAATATCCGGGTTACCCCCAGAAAATTCCTGCAGGAGCTCGGTGCGCACTGCACCAGGAATGATCACATTGACGCGAATCGGCGCCAGATCAACGGCAAGTGATTTGGTCAGCACCTCGACGGCACCCAGTGTGCTGACTGCAGCGACCGTGAGTGCGCCTCGCAGCGGACGGTGGGTCAGTGTTCCCGACGTAAGTGTAATTGAAGAGGTATGGGCGGGCTTCAAGTATTTCCCAGGGTTTGCTGCGACGAGCTTCCCGACCAACAATGGGCCGAGGTAGCGCACAGTGAGAGACGAGAGCGCTATCTCTGCGGTCATCTCCGCCAACGGAGTGACTTTGACGGCGTCGCCCGCGGTGTAAACAATGTGGTCCAGGGCGCCGCCAGTATCTTTCACGGCACCATCAAGGACGGATTTCAAATTCGCCTCCAGCGTCTCCGTGCTGGAGAGTTCCGCCATACTACCACTGACATGAGCGTCTGGGTAGAGAGATCGGAGCTGTGTGATTTTGGCGGAGAGTTTTTCGGCAGTAGCGGAGGTGATATGGACTTTAGAGCCATCCAATGATGAGGGTGCGGCTGTTCAAGAGACAGTTTGGGTGGGCCATTGTAATGCCTCAAGTCGTCAGAATTCTGAATTTATACCATGGACTCACCCTGGTCGGCCCGAGTCAAACGAGCGCTCAACCTGTATACACGACGCGCGTAGGTCTCTAGTGCACGGGTACGGGTCAATCCGGAGATTAACCTGTGGTAGACGGTCCGACAGGCCCGCAGACCCCAGGTATTCACGGTATTCATCTTTTCCGTCAGGGTCAGCGGTGAGTGCGATTATATTCCATCCTCAGCGCATGCTGCCTGGGATTTGACACACGATTGCAACTGTCAAGTTACAGTGGGAAGTGCGAGGGCAAGAATATTTCGTAAGTCCAGCCGATTGAATTCTACGTCTTGCACGTAAGTAGTGGAGAGGAGACTACCCCTTGAAGCCCGAGACGAGATATCTGTTTCGGACAAATCCGTCGGGTTTCAACTAGCGAGGCGCGTAAAACCCTGCAGACAATATTCAGAAACAGGGCCAACCTACATGCACTCCAGATTCTTCTTTTTTGGAGCATTTGAGATAATGATACTCAGTCTGCAGAAGCATTCCAAGGTCATCCACTTGTGTCGCTGGGATTTAACTGGTCATTGCCGGGGAAAAAAGCTCAGGAGGAAATGCCGTTACGCACGTTTTGAACCAGTGTGGGCACTCCGGATTCTTGTCTGACAGGAATATCCTGAGACACCCAGGTTCGGAATTGGTCTACTCAGCTTCTGGGTAGGGAATTGGGCCGATGCGCATGCCAAGCGGAAATCAAGCAGAAACAGCGAGAAGCTAGGGTGCAACTCGGCGTCCGTACAGCAAGAGAGGTCCGCGTCATCAGACATAGAACCAGCTGGTCACTGGTGGCAGTGGACAACGTTCGAAATTTTTATATTTTTGTGAAACACGGTAACGTGACAGAGGGGAACGAGAGTCCTCAACCCCGGAAGCGCATGAGTAAGCGCATCAACCTATCCCTGAAACTTCCATTTCGCCTTATAATCCGTCGTCAACTCTTTGCCCAAAAGCAGCGCTCGTAGCAGCTCAATCGGCATCTGGTTGGCCCGAAGCACGCGGTCATGGAACTCTTTCTCCCCAAACACACCGTCTCGCAGAACCTCTGCCCGCAGCCCCAGCAGCTGCAGCGCGCCGAGCATGTACCCGGCCTGGTACAGTGGGCTATAGTTCCCGTTCAGCGACCGGCGGACCTCGCCCTCGGCGGTGGCGCGCTCGTGCCCCACCATGTCAACGAGCAGGTCGACGCACTCCTGCGGCGTCAACTGCCCGAGATGAAATTTGAGCGAGAAGATGATGCGCGCACAGCGGTGCATGCGCCAGAAGAGCGTGCCGATGCGGTCCTCGGGCGTGGGGAAGAAGTCCCCCGCGTTCCAGAGGACAAACTCCCAGTACATCGCCCAGCCCTCGATGCTGAAGGGCGTCGAGAACAGCCGCCGGTAGGGCCGGTGCCGCGTGATCATGAACACCTGCAGGCGGTGGCCGGGAATCATCTCGTGGAATGCGGTGGCGAGGGACATGGGTTTATTGTTGCCCCGCATGCTCATTAACTTGTCCGGATGGCTCATCTCGGCGGTCGGGAAGGAGACGATAATATCGTGGCCGCCGAGGAAGAAGGGGTTGACTTTTTGCGCTTCGGGCGACATCATGTTCATCTTCCAGGTACTGTCTGCCAGGGGCGGGACCGTGACCAGGTCGCGGCTCTTGACGTACTCGGCCGCCTGGTCAACGAGCTGCTTGATGAAGGACACCTGTTCGCCGGGCTCGTTGTAGAGATTCTTGACGTGCTCGAGACCGGCTTTCCAGTCGTCGCCGAAGCCGAGCTCCCTCGAGGCTTTCTTCATCTCGCTCTCGCACCAGGCATATTGCCTGTTGGCGATGACCAGAAGTTCCTCCGGGGTGTATGGAATCACCTCCGCTTCGAGCTCAGCCAGCAGACCGTCTCTGCCGATGGCGTCCCCAATAATAGCGTCCTTGTCTCCTGGTCGTACCCCCACCAACTTCGCCTCGATCACCGGCACCAGCGCCTCCAATGTGCGAACCAGGGCGTTGTACGGCTCTACAACCCACCAGTCAAACAGGGGATCATAACCCTTGAAGAACTTGTAGAAATCGGCGAGATGTGCTTGTAGTTCTCGTACTGCTCTCACCGCGCGGTACGCCGACATCTTGTCCGTTTTCACTGTGCCCTCCTCGATCTGAGCCCGAACTGCGAAAGCCTGGCCCGTCGTGTCCGTCAGAGCCTGTGCAACCGCTTTCGGCTTCAGCTCCGTCGTCTTGACCGCCTGCCGCGCCTCGCAAAGCTTCACGAGACCGTGAGCGAAAGGGAGCAAGTCAAACACCTCCGCATCATTGACCTGCTTCAACTCTAGTCGCCGCAGCTCTCGCTTAAGGTACTTCTTCAGAAGCACGTAGTCGACTTTGTCTTCTTGGCTGTAGTTGTCAAACGGCACCGCGTCCAGGCCGTCCAGCTCGCTCTGATAGAACGACCTCATCACCTCCGCACGCGTGGCTGAGAAGGAGACGGTGTAGAACCGGTTTAGGTCTTTTTCGTCCTCGGCGACACGCACGATGCGCTCCTGCATCGTTTCGGGCGGGAAATGCGCGTGGTGAGGAATGTTCACCTTGGTCCAGCCGTAGTCGACGCTGCTGGGATCATCGACATTCAGCGACTCTATGGCAGTGAGAATGGGTGAGGTAGACGGGGCAGGGACGTCGCTGCGCCCCAAACTCTCCCCGGAAGTCTCGGTCTCGTCGGTACAGCTAGAGAACATTGTAGGCAGAGGAGAAGTCCGTTTCTTGCGAGAACTTCAGGCCGCGCACTGCTGGTATAGGACTACAACAACAATCCTTTGGTATCTTCCAGGTCAAATGCGGGGTGCCGTTTCGCCTGGCCGCGGCATGATAGTGATAAGAGCGCATGATGCGCATCCCCTGATCCCGCCTAAATGATTCTGCTAAAATTGAATTGAGTGACACGGTAACGTGACACGAAAGCCAGGCAATTATTCGACGCATTTTGCCTTGTGGATTCGGCCGATTTTGCCTCACGCTGGATTTAATAATAATTGTAATAGTGGCTAATGGTGGAATAGAACCACCATCGACGAGATCAAAAAGTCGAACCTTCCCCGCTCAGACAACTTGGATTTGCTAGATATTCGTCCCAGTTCTGCTGGCTTTCCGGCAGTTGCATTCCGTCCAAAGGTATTCCGAATGAATTCTGCTGGGTATCGAAAGCCGGACCTATAGCAAAAATCAACATGCTTCTGCAAATGGGTGGACAGGTGAACATCACCTAATAAAGAATCAGACTGTACTAGATCGGTCGTCAATCCATCATTGTCGAAACCTGGCGGGTAGTAAAAGGTGAAGTCGTAATGGAACGGGTCGTAGATGGGTGGACCGGCGAGCTCGTGGGATAAGAAATTTAAATGCTCTCTCGAACTGTCCTGTCCCTGGGCGACTACCAGCGAAGACTCGGCTGTGGGGTGTGTGTCTGGAGAATTTGCGACGACTTCTAGCGATGAAGCATCGGCTTTCGCATTGGGCGGACGCTTCAGCGAAGACGTTCCCTTGCTGAGATTGAGCATTGTGGAAATCATGTCGTATTTTCTGCCTGCGAGTCGCCATCTGCAACGGTTCGGAAAAAAAAACGACTATTTGTCTCCGCAGGAGACTCACCGTCGTTCGTACAAACGGAGGACGCGGGCACAATTCTGGACGTCAGCCGTTGCGCGGTCGAGGTCATTTGGAATTCGGGACGTTCGACCGCCAACTGCCCACACGTTGATGAGTAGAATAACAGCACAATCGAAGAGCACGATCTGTATGCTCGTAAACGGGCGAACTCGTTCAGACATGGGTTGCTCACCACAACTTGAGAGCTGTGTAATAGTCGACCCCGTCGTGTTTGCACATCTAAAACGTGTGCACACGACCGCGAGGCGTTTGCGCAGATCGCAAGAGAGGGAAAGGTTCCCTAACAAATGGAGTCAGGACCACTAAGTCGTTGGAAGAATGACAACTACATTTGACATTGACTCCCCGATGGGTGGAATGAAGACGCGATGCAATATTATTTGGGCTGTTCAGCTGGGATCAACTCGAGCCTGGCAAGGTCACGAATAAATTACCGTGATAGTAAACGGAATAGCTGAGAGCCGAGTTCAGATATAATCGAATCGAAGAATCGCAACGCACAGAGAAGCGGATTGATTGAGAAAAGTCTACTTCAGGATGAGTGGAACTCGTTACAAAACGACAGTTGGTCTCACGAGATTTTGTTGGCGAGGATCCCACCGTACTATTTGCGTTATAATCAAATTACAGCGGAGAGCGGTGAACGACGTACAATGCTCTGGGATTTCACTGACCCAGGTGTTCAGCGCAGAGCTGCGCAGGCACAAGTCAATGAATGCCAAGACAGGGATGCCACACTTACTCCAATTCCACGACAGTCTCTTGGGAACACAGTTGTCCATTCACTGGATACTTTCGGGGGTGAGACGTGGTTCCGAAAGGGAAAAGTAAATATGCTTACAACAGCCTCTTGAATGCGGCGAAATATCACAATCAGCCGTAAATAAAGAACCAGGAAAGCCCCGGTAGATGTCTTTTCGCCTGGCTGTACCACGTCTGATGTCGACCAATATTCATCGTCGCAAGCGAGAGGTAGATCCAGGTCAAAACTAGATGGACGATATAAACAAGGAATGAACGGAAGAAAAATCTTACTTGGGAGGTTGTACTAGACACGGGACACCTTTGAAAGAGCTCATAAGCGTGTCCGCAATAACAAGGATCCAGAATGCGCGCTTGTATTTCTCGGCCGTTAAAGGATCCATGTCAGCATATCCATTCCGGTTGTGGACTCCCATGGCGTGTGCGGAACGAATCCCTAATCCGGCTAAAATCCAGCATTGGTTGCAAGCGGGCAGGCCCGTACCAGAGAGGTAATTTATGGTCAACTGAATGCAGTGAGCGACTTGCGAGGGAAATAGCAGAAGAATGCGTACACAAATGAGCTGCAGTTGGTGTAGAGAGTGCTTCGACGAAAAAGAAGCGCAGAGCATCTCCTGCGCCTGCCGGAAGAATTCCAACCCGCGGCTGTGCTCGGACGTCGTGCCATCCACGAATACTCTGGGGTCTTGCGAGTATCTGCTAGCGAGAGCTAACGCAGCCAAGACTACAGCGCCAAAATGTGGATCACGAGTGTGCACGCCGTCTGAGATGGATTGGCGAAAGCTAGGTGAATGGAGGAGCCCGAAAATTGGGTTGACCTCCGCAAAGTAAATGTCTACGAGGGTCCTCAGCAAGTCATCATCCGGGAAGACTTGACTTGGAGTCCCGGCAGCAATAAGCTTTTGCCACTAGAACGCCTTCAGCTGCATCGAGACTATAAAGGAATCCGTCCCACAGGCTGAGGTGCCCAAAATTCAGGCCGGCGAACACCGCCCAAAGGCGAGGCATCGCCGTTAAAATGCTTGAATGCGGCTTTGAGAAATCGACCGCTGAGACCCCTGCCGTAAGATAGAGCGGGTAATGTGGAAGAAGATTCAACAGGACTGTCCACCGGCTCGTCAGAATGTGTTTGGGGACCAGGAGATTTTGACTCGGAGGATGCTTTCGTGGAAGCACGCAGTTCTCGTCGGAGATTAGCCACCGTTTCCTCCAACTCGCGAGCATACTTGGAGACCTCGACCAGCACTTGATGAGAAACCTCGGGGTCGTCTGGCGGAATGTATCGGGTGGAGGTTGAAAGGACTTTTGCAACATGCGCTTGTGCGGTCTTCCAATCTTCGGCAGACAAAATACCTGACCCCTTAATTGCGGTATATATTCGTCCAACGCAGTAACTCGATGGGACACACCTTTAGAGAATGTGTGCATTCAGTTTTGAAAGAAATACAGTTCGTACACGGTTGGCCTGGTGCCGTCTCTGCGCTATCACCTGGACCGGTTATCACCAGAAAAAGGTCTCTTGCAGGAGTCCTGCTCACATCGAACTATTTCTCTCAGATTATAATAAACCTGTCAAGTGTGGACTGACTCTTTCTCCTCCTGCAGACGTCACAGGATCCTCTTAATCTCTTTCTTTTGGGAAGTTTCTCCATCTCCGGGTGATAGCTATTAGAGGTTTCGCAGAGTAGGATGGTGGGTTTCGTTCGCTGGATTACCTCGACCAAGTCTTCCGGGACGCTGAAGACGTTTAAGACGTTCAAGTTAGGATCAAGACGCCGCCCGATTGGTCACGGTAACTTACACAACCAACATATTGAATTTGAAATTCACGAAACGCGGTAACGTGACACCCAAGTGCCAAGTGCCAATTCGGCGCTCCGAAAACAATCAACGAGCGCTGGAATTTTTACAAAAGGTCTTGATACATGTACTTGAGAATTTTTCGAAACGTGAGTGTTATCCCTTCCCGTTCAATTTGACGCGTTTCTTGCTCTTCGCGTTGTCATTGACGTCGAGTAACGGCTCCAGCAATCCCTCGTTCTGCAAACACGCCACAAATTCCTTCAAGAAAGGTTCGTAATCATGTGTTCGCTTGACGTGCTCAGTCTGAAGTTTATGAGAAAAAAAATTCCAAGCGAAAAACTGGAGACAAACATTCGCCCGAGTCGCCTTCGCAATTTCATCCTCTACCGCAACTTTGGCCTTGACCGCGTCGCGGACGCACTGCTCCCACGCGGGAACAAGCGCTCGTTGCGCCATCTCCAAAATCTCCAAGTCCCGTGCCATGCGGCGAGCACCAAAGTCCTGGGCAAACGTCCGGCCAGGAGCAGAGGAGCCTAAAGGGGACTCGAACGCGAATTGTGCTTGCTCAAGAAGATTACTGTCAACCTGCAATCCAATAAGTTCTCGCAATCATGAGTGGATAGCAAACACTCCAACCGAAGATTCCCAGCCTGGATTCAATCTGCGTTGAATGGCGAGCCGCTCACGCTTCAAAAATTCCAGGTTGTCGCTAGCCTGCTCATACAGTCCGTCGACGAGCGCTAGAAGACTGAAACGAATGTTATTCCCGCCTTCAGCGCCACCGTACTTCTGCATCTTCATGCGCAGAGCTGGCCGCACGACGTCCATCCAGGTCTTCTTCTCTCCGGGGGCATCGTCCGAGAACTCGCCCACCTCCAGCGGCCCAGATTTTAGCCCGTCGAGTTCCCACACTTTGCCGTACGCGGGAACGTAACCGATGAAATGGTAGGCCTCCTCGTCATCGGACTCTTCTTTTTTTGCTTTCGCTTTCGCTTTTGCGGTAGGTTTCGAAGAGGGTGCAGGGCGCTTGGTGGCTGGAGGGTTTTTCTTCTTCTTCGCTTCATCCAGAGTAGAAGTGGCGATGGCATTAAGGGCGCCGCGGAGATCTGGAGGCCTACAATCTGCACATGAATATTCTTCCAAGAACACCAAGAAAGATAGATACACACCGCGCGAGAGACCGGTGGGCTTGACGAATAAAGGGAGCGCTGGAGATTGCCAATCCTTTCATCTGTAGCATCATGAAGGTAGATATCAGTGACTGCGCCCATCTCAAGACAGAGAAATCCCACCACAGGGGACATACTCTCCGTCTCCTGCCTGAACATGGACAGTTCGTCCCCAATCTCGATGCCCGGGCAGTTCAACGCGATGTTGAGGATCGCAAGGGTCGCACAGGCGTCGTCACTGAGCTGGTTCGCGAACCAAACGCGTTCGGCGGCTGGGTCATCGAAGTCGCTTGGCCGGTGCGCATCCTTACGCCACATAAAACAGAAAACGAGACCCCGTGGATGAAGGTGGTCGACAGCCCAGGGTTCAATGTCGAATAGTTCCGTCAACTCGAGGTTGCGAATGCCGAGCTTACGCGTCAAAGACGTGAAGACGCCCAAAGTCAAGATTCGTGTAAGTTTTCATGGCCTCGTTCATTTAAATCCTGTGTACACACCTGGGTCTGACTCGATTACTGCAAACGGTTCGCCCACAAGGTCTAAGCTTGGAAGCGGGGCAGCACTGAGGCCATTCATCATACACGAGTGTTGGAGGAGCGGACTCCAGAGCAAAGCGAATTTCCGCATTTGGATTATGAATCACCGCTTCTCTCAAACCTCGATGCACTCTTGTCTATTCGAACCAGTTTCTGGTACATGCTGCCGGGCAGGCGGCCAACTCCCACTCGTATGCAGCATACACTCAGAGGACTGCATACTAGCGAACATATTAGAAATGCAGTCTGCTCAATGCTTTTTATCTGACCGGCTTGGCCCGACTGCTCCAAAACGGCTAGAACCAAGTTAAAGTTTTGGACACGAGTCACCGAAGCGCAAAGATATGAAAGGATTAGAGGGGAAAAAGATCAAGTGAGCCTTCATTCTTCGGTTTTCGTTCGCGCTAATGGACCTTTATTTACAGAATACAATCGGAATACAGAATAGAATTTCAAAACTTCGAGCTAGGCACTTGCGATTCCCAACACCGTCGACTACACCATCAAACCTCCACTGTCAATCTTAAAGCCTTGCCCGGTCGCAAGCGTGGAACGCATGCAGAAAAGATACGCCTCCGCTGCGCCCTCGGGCGTCCCCACCTCTTTGGTCAGACTGGCGGCTTTCCAATCTTCCTCGCTCCCCAACGAAACCTTGTCGAGGAGCTCGGTGCGCACTAGGCCAGGAATGATCACATTGACGCGAATCGGCGCCAGTTCCACGGCAAGCGCTTTGGTCAGCACCTCGACGGCACCGAGTGTGCTGATCACGCCGACCGTGAGTGCACCTCGATGCGGACGGTGGGCGAGTGTTCCCGATGTAAGTGTAATTGACGAGGTATGGGCGGGCTTCAAGTATTTCCCAGGGTTTGCTGCGACGAGTTTCCCGACCAACAATGGGCCGAGGTAGCGCACAGTGAGAGACGAGAGCGCCATCTCTGCGGTCATCTCCGCTAACGGAGTGTTTTTGACGGGGTCGCCAGCGGTGTAAACGATGTGGTCCAGTGGCCCACCGGTTTCTTTAACCGCGCCATCAAGAACGGCCTTCAGATTCACCTCCAGCGTCTCCGTGCTGGAGAGTTCTACGGTACTGCCGCTGACATGCGCGTTCGGGTAAAGGGACTGCAGCTGTGTGATTTTGGCGGAGAGTTTTTCCGCAGTAGAGGACGTGATGTGGACTTTGGATCCACTCGAGAGTGAAGCGGAGGCGACGCCAAAGCCGAGCCCGGAGGAGCCCCCAATGACGAGGATGCGGCTGTTCAAGAGAAAGTTTGGGTGGGCCATTGGGAGATTGAGGGTCGTGTGGACGCAGCAATGGGATATTTATACTCTGCGGTCGCTGATGATTCACAGCTAATGTTTTCGCGCCGTCGTCATCGTGGTAATATCTCCTCTGTTACTCAGCTAGTACTTATTAAAGGCTGGAATCGCGAGAACCCGTAGACTTCCGTCGGATGATGGAACAGCCGGTGAGGACGAGTTCAACTAATTATACGACCGATGTGAGTGCATGCGAACAGTGGTGGAGGCGCTGGTAGGGTTGGTAGATACTCGGACCCAGTAGATGGGAGGTTGGTTTGAATCCCAGCTGCAAGACGGAAGCGACAGTCTGCGGTGCGAAAAAAAATGAAATCAGTCTGCGATCAGTCAGAGGTTCCGAGTAAATAAATCGGTGCTTTCTTGGCTGCATTTGGTTTTATTGCAGTTTGCAAAATAGTTGGCGGTCACGCGTTTTGGTCACAAAACGCCGCCCAAGACCATCCGACTTGCGGGACCCATATCTCGACAACCACGACTCAGAACCCATAAACCCACATACCATTCGAATTGTCTCGTCGAGCTGGAGGGCGCCCCAGCTTCAGATTTGTCTTACGGCGGCTTCATTATCTAACTGGCTCAAACGGCCGTTTCGCGTGTGTGTGGGACACAGCGACAGAGCAATGGGTTGGATATGTGTTTGGAGTGGACGAAATGACTCCTATGGTTGCCCGCAAGGTGCCCCATATGTTTTGGACGTGGTACGTGCTCGTAACCGTCCATACTTTACCAACTTCCCTGACTGAATTTGAGGCATTGCTTTCATTGCGTAATTCAAGCTCTGAACCTGTCCCAATTCACCTCTGGAGTACAGGTTATGAACATATGGCACCTCAGTATGCAATACATGAGAATACAAGTGATTTTCCGCCCTATGTTGGTGTTGAAATAACTACGCAAATCAAAGTGATACTATAACATATAAATTGGAGTATAAGTATGACATGTACACGAGAACATTGCTTTAGCACCAGGGTGACTGTTTGACTCAAATTCCAGTCAAAACAGACGAATATTGACGAAGAAGGTGCAGTTAGAGATCGGTCGGTACCAGTTGGCACGATATCAAGTACTAACACTTACGTATGACCTCAAATTGGGTGGGGCGACCTCAAGCACCCATATTAGACCCATCCCGTTGATGCAGACAACATATAGAACCCATTGGTCGTTTGGTATTGCCGCGCACACGCCGAACGGTTGCTTGAGGTACCTCGACAACAAAGGCATCAGATCACAAATCTGAAGCTGGGGCGCCCTCCGGCTCGACGAGACGATTCGAATGGTATGTGGGTTTATGGGGTTCTGAGTCGTGGTTGTCGAGATATGGGTCCCGCAAGTCGGATGGTCCTGGGCGGCGTTTTGTGACCAAAACGCGTGACCGCCAACTATTTTGCAAACTGCAATAATATGGTATGTGAAAGGTTCTTTGTACAAGTTAAGCGATATTCCGGTACCTGCGCCTAAACCATCAAAGCCCCATTCTCAATCTTGAACCCTGCCCGTCGCAAGTGTGGAGCGCATGCAGAATAGATACGCCTCCGCAGCCCCTCGGGTGTACCCGCCTCTTTCGTCAAACTGGCCGCCGTGAACTTCTTCAAGAGATCCTTGTTCCCCCCTGTCATTCCCTGCACCAGCTCGTGTCCACTAGACCTGGGATAACCACATTCA